>JAZKJV010011101.1:0-191752 GCA_037367405.1 Ottelia alismoides
TATTCTGTGTGAGCCATATAGATCTTGTTAGACTTATTATATTTACATTTATGTTTGTAACCCTTCGTGTTCCGTAACCCCCCATGACCCCTTTGGGTTCCGTAATCCTCTGTGACCCTTCAAGTTTCGTAACCCCTAGTGACCCTTCGGGTTCTGTAATCCTTGTACTCTCTAGGGTTTTCTCTCTATATAAGAGACCCTAGCTCTATCGAATAAACATCTCATATTGTTCCTCAGAGTGGCGATCCTAGACCGGAGCCTAATACCCTAAATCCGCTACCACCACCAGCCCTCTCTCCATCGACAAGGAGAGAGGGTTGGACCTCCTGCGTCGCTTGTGGATTCGATGGTCTCGCGCAAGGCAGTCCAAGTCCCCAGCAGCACCAGCCGCTACCCCCAGGGGCACCTAAAGAGCCGCCCGAGGCTCCAACAGCTCCAGCCACCCTCCCTGCGTCGTCGGCACTGCCTAGACCCCCCCCCCCCCCAACAGCCCTTACTTCGCCACGACTTGTTTCTCCCCAACTGTTTGTTTCTCCCAACTTGATGTTCCATACTCTTTATTCCATCAAGTATAAGAGAAAGGGAGGGTCAGAGATGATTCTTCAGGATGTCTGTTGCCCTATCACGACTGACAGACCGACACTGCAGACTACTACTCAGATCATCCGTCTTCACCGAGCATCGACTTCTTCGTCAGGGCGTATATTCTTCTTTTTACGACTCGACTATTACTCCGTGTTGGATTTTTTCTACAACGATTCTTCTCCAGCATGACAGAGATATGTTCCAGTGATCTACATGCATGACAGAGATACGTTCCAGTGACCTGATATCGTAGCGACTCTACAGGCATGACAGAGATACGTTCTGATGACCTGAAAGTCGTAGACCCGTCCTCGAGGGAGGTCTTCTACCAGCAGCGGATAGATGTTCTTATGATGCATCGTGTGATGATGTGGTGTATACTTTTTCTTTTTGTTACAAGCAGCAGCTTTCTCAGCTCCAGCTTGAGGGGGAGTGTTAGAGTTATTATATTTACATTTATGTCAAAACCCTTCGTGTTCTGTAACCCTCTGTATCCCTTTGGGTTCCGTAACCCTCTGTGACCCTTCAAGTTCCGTAACCCCTAGTAACCCTTCGGGTTCTGTAACCCTTGTACTCTCTAGGGTTTTCTCTCGATATAAGAGATCCTAGCTCTATCGAATAAACATCTCATTTTGTTCTCTCCTCAACAAACCTTAAGATAGATGCCACCCAAGTCTTTGTGGGGCTACTCCTATGTCTCAACCTGGTCAAAAACTCCCAAAACCGAACCCTATAAGAGGTTGACACTACCTCAACATCCGATGTCGCCCAAACCTTCCTCATGAAAGCGCAGCCAAAGAAGAGATGCTCAACATCCTCTTTCATTGACATACAATGTTGACACGTATTGCCAGTTCCAAGGAAAAATCTGGCTCTTAGTTCTCTAGACATCAACAGATCCCTTCTCAACAACCATATAAAAATATGTATTTGCAATGGAACCTTCACCTCCTTAGGTCCATGAATTGATCCAAGGCAATCCTTGGATCAAAAATCATCTCTAAATAGAAGCTTTGTTGATGGCTCACTAATACTGAGGAGGGATCCTAACGTTCGGTCTTGGAGGGTCTGCGGTGCCCGACAAGTCGGGTCCGGCAATCGTTGTATCGATCGCTCTCTCAGCTCTCAGATGCCCGCAATAAAGTGCATCAACAAAACCCACAGAAATAATCAAGCAATGAAGAAGGTAAGCTAAAATTTATTATAACCTATAGAATGATATGTATAGTATGAAAGTGTAGGGGTCAAACCACAAAGGAGCAACGAGGATAGCCACAAAAATTGACAATAAAATTCAGCAAATGTTTTTGTATGTTTTATAGGGTTTTTCTAATTTTTGTGGGTTTTTTAATATTTCATATTTTTATGGATTTTTAATTTATGTATTTTGTTTTTTATTTTATAACTATTAATTTTTTATTATTTTATGATTTTTAGTTTCTTTTTTTTATATATAAAACAGTATACATATATATATATAAATATATAAGGGGTTGGGGAAGCTGCACCGGCGGGTGTAGCTAACTAGCTGCACCCGGCCATTTTTTTCATTGGTTTTTTGTGTTTTTGAAATGAAACCTAGGGGGATTTAAATCACCATATATCACCATGATATCATACCAATTTCAACTAAATTCCGACATTTCTATCATCTCCATCAAGGCTATGACATTTTAACGATTTCAGAATTATTGAAATTGACCATATCTAGATGGGCATGCTAGGAGTGTTTGTTTTTTTGCATGAAATTTGAAACACATATTCTTGTTATAAACTAAGAAATCTCCATAAGTTTTTTCAAAAAAATAAAAACCAATGAAAAAAATGGCCGGGTGCAGCTAGTTAGCTGCACCCGCCGGTGCATACTCCCTTTTCCCTATATATAATATGTATAATATAATAGCTATATAGGAAATAAATATATAATATATAAAAAATCAGAAAAAAGAAACCCCTAAGGTACAATCCTTTTTATCTTTTAAGGGTTTTTAAAATATTTAGGGTATTAAAAATATTAATAATAATAATATAAGATATATATAGTATTCTTTTTATGAATACAATTATTTATAGTCAAAATTTGCAAAACAAAATATTTTTGTGTTTTTAATTTTTTGGCTTGTGTTTGTTAATTTTCTTTTAATTTTTGCTATTTTTGAATTTTGAATTGGACTAAAATGTCAAACAATGACTAATTATACTAGGTCGAATTGTTTCTGAATTAAAAATAGATAAATATCTCAAAAATTTCCAAAACTATTTTTAATGTATAATAGATATAATAAACAAACGTCAGAAACAGAAACTAATATTTTAGGTTTTTAAATAACTTTTAATGATTTTTATAAGGATTTTGGAGCTTTTTAATTTTTAGTGTTTTTCTTTTGTAATTTTTAGTGATTGTTGGTCTAGTCTAATGTCCAGGGGCCTCTGTGCAAAAATCCGAGAAATATCTAATTAAATACCCTTGGCAGGATATTATTGCAATATCCGGGAAAGTATAGGGCCTAATTGCAAATTAACTGCAAAATATTATACTTAAATCAAAAGTTCATGGACTTCGATCTGGTTGAGTGAACTTTAATCTGGCTTCCTCTGTCCGTAGATGAATGGGTTGTAACGTCTAGAGCGGGCACACGATCGGATGGCCAAGAGCCAAGGAAGAAGAACAGGGAAGAATACCTGGCTGAGTGAACTTCGATCTGGCTTCCTAATCGGCTTCGGCCACAGGAGGGGCTTGCAGAAGGCGCAAAAGACAGTTGGACTGCCTCCATGTCGGATGGGGCACTCAGATGGATCCAGGACCCACCGATGGGGTCCCGGAATGGCGATGAAGCTGGATCTACAGGATTGCATTCGTCTCAACAAAAATCGACCCAGATGGGGTCCTCGGACGCCAAAACCCACATGGTTAGACTCGCAAAAGAAAAAGGGGTGTTCTAGATCTGATTTGGTTCCTGGATGAACGAGGGTGAGGTGCGACGGTTGGTCTCTAACGAGAGGCGGAGGAGGAGACTTGATCTCCTGATCATGTCTCGATCAGAGTAAATGAGTGTGCCTAGGACGATGAGAATGCAAAGGGGGATATGATGGAGGTGTCATGTACGGTGAAGAACAGTCGAGGCACAACTAAACGGTGGCCGAAGCAGGAGCTCCGGTGAACTTCAAGTTGGGATTTTTACGAAATAAATGCACAAAATTAGACAAAACTAAGACCTAACCTAAGCTAACATTAACGCTAGGAATGAAAATAGCTAAAGAACTAAGGCTCTACCTGAAGAACAGGGACCAAGGAGGAGCTCCACCTGAAGGTCTCTGGCGATGCTCGGATCACCATCTTATGCCCTCTTCCTCTGCGCCAAATGCTCCGGCGAGAATGCTGTTGTCACCAGCAAGCTCAAACATGAGGAAATTTGGGGATTTCTAGGGAGAAACGGGATCAAAATTGAAATGAAGGCGGAGGAGGGGTATATGTACATGGGATTTTTTTGAATGTAAAATGGGTGGCATCCCAAATTGGGACCCACCTCGCAAAAAGTATATATATATATAGGATTTTTATCCAGAGAGCCCTGTGCCTATTTTAATGGAATGAGCCCATCCTCACAGCCGTTGGATTACCAATATCAATCCTTAAATTTTAGGATCACGTCACAATATTTGGTGTGTATTTAAAAATGGTATTTTCAGACTTTCTAAAATTAGCGTTCATTGATTTTTTCGTATTGTGTTTGATATGGTCATTTCGAATACATTCTTATTGATCTCGCGCGACGACCAAGCTTCTGAAATTGCAGGAGCTTCGTTCTTCGAAGGTATTTTTGTAGAAGTTTTTTTTTTTTAGTGTCAAAAAAAAAGTTTTTTAATCAATCGTTCGTTGTGAAATTTATATTTCCTCTTATTTTTTCTCGTGATTTGTCAATGTTGGTTCATATTATGCTCTCAGTTTAATCGTTTGTTTTTATATTTTCGATTTCAGTTTGAAACGCGATGTTGGATTTGTCATTGGATTTGGATCATGAAATCTCATAAGCAATGACGAATGGTGATTCTTGATTGGATTTGGATCGTGAGAACATCATATGAGAAGGAACGATGATGGTTGACTTTCAATTGTATTTGGATCATGAAAGCAATATGATTGCTTAGAAGTTTACATCCACAGAACACGAGATTCTGTTGTTCCATCTTTTGAAAATGATATCATTAGATATAATCAGATATTTTTGTTTTAATATCAGTAAATTTTGTATTAATATCATTAGCATGATGTGTATAACAAGTAACTTGTTAAATTATGTAAGTAACTTATAGATCATCAATCTATTTGTAAGAACGATAAGTAACATCTTATATATTGTGCGTAACATCTGCAAATGGAATCAGTAACATATATACAATAGTCAAGTAAATAGTTGTTGCGAGATCGGTAATATCCAAACAACGGTTAGTAATTTACATTCATTTTATTATATGATACATATTTCAGTAATATGAATACACTTGTCAAGTAAGTGCTTGTTGTGAAGTCAGTAAAACCATAACAAATGGTCAGTAATTTCCATATGTGTTATTGCTTTGAACAGAATTTAGTAATTTAGAGACAGTACTCAAGTAATATACATACAGTATCAAGTAAATTTTTGTTGTGTGTTCAGTAATGTATATATCTATATGTTATAGCACATGTTCAGTAATATTTATACAATTTTCAAGTAACGGCTATTATGAGATCAGTAACAATAAAATAATATCTTCAGTAACAATCAGAATGTGTTCAGTAATATGGACATTGTAATTAGTAAATATTGTATGGACTCTAGTAATTATATAATCAGTAATTGATGTATGGGTACTAGTAACTATAACTTTAGTAACATTACAATGAGTTCAGTAATTTAGAGACAGTACTCAAGTAATATATGTGCAGTCTCAAGTAAATTTTTGTTGTGAGATCAGTAACAATATTATGAGATCAGTAATAATAAAATAATATCTTCAATAACAATCAGAATGGGTTCAATAATATGAACATTGTAATCAGTAAATATTGTATGGACTCTAGTAGTTATGTAATCAGTAATTGATGTATGGATACTAGTAACTATTAAGTATAACTACAATAACTGATCATTCTGTAACTAAAATTTCAGTAACTAATCACATTGAGTTAGTAATATGGACATGAATATTCAGTAATTGTTCATATTAACATAATTATTTTATCTATTCAATTGTCTAGTACATATACATAAGTACTAAATAACTATAACTTCAGTAACATTCATAATGCGTTCCGTAATATGCATATTTGTAATCGATAATTATTGTACGAACATTAGTAACTGACATAATCAATAATTATAATCAGTAATTTATCTTTTCTAATCTATACGTGGAATGATCATTCCATAAATAGACTATATGCCGGCAATAATTTAAATGTGTATATTTTTATCTTACTAAAACCGACCACCTATTTTTAACGAAATGATTTAACTCGAATTCTTATTATGTTAATAATGCAAAGTACATTGTTATTGCCAAAACCATCCCCTTCCAAATAGAACCAACACATACACGTGGCGAGCCCACGTTTAGTGCTCACCACAACCCAAATGGGCACAGGGCTCTCTGGATAAGCCCTATATATATATATATATTACCCTATAGTATACATGAGTTACAATGAGTCACATGTTCCAACATACAGATAAAGCCCTACAGTGTTCAAATACATTTTCTAAGTAGAAGCTTCTCCCCCCAAAAATGACCTCATTCCTCGAACACCAAATGGCCCAAATCACCGCAAAAGGGTATGCCGAGTCCTCGTGGCCAAAACCACAAACTGCTATGATATCCCTCCAGAAGCTCGTGTCATCCCTCCCATCAAGCAGGAAATGTCTGCCCTGCTCCACATCTGAGCCGAGGAAAGATAACCAAAAACAGATATCCACTTCCTCCACCGAGCCACATCTATTACAAGTCACATCCTCCACCCCCATCAGTTGTCCCTTGCTTTCCTTGGTGAGCACCCTGCTAATCTTGAGCAGCCACAAGAAAATCTTGATTCGAATTGGCACACTGCTTCTCCAGATCAACCGTAGGTCCACTCTGACAAGATCCTCGAACTCCTCTACGTCCTCCACCAAAAATCGATAAGCCTTCTAAACCAAAAATCTACCATCCTCCCAAACGTAGAAAGGTCTTTTTGACCAAGGACACAGCTCGATGCAGAGCTCCAACGATCAAGGAGAGATGATGCGTGAAAGAGCGGTGATCGAGGCACAAAATCTCTAATGGGATCGGGCTGGTTTTGGTGCAAGGATCGCCGGGAAAAACGAGGAAGAAGAGGGGGACAACGGGTCTGACAAGCCTAGGAGAATAGGGGGCCAGTTGACCGGAGGGTCAACCAAGGTCAGCACCCTATTGGGCCATGTCAGCCGCTAGAAGACATAATAGGAAGAAAAGAATAAATAATTAAAAAAATAATAATAAATGAATTATTTTAATAAAATTCAAAATAAAAAAAATATTAATTATTTCATGTAGTATTTTATTACGATTTTTATTTATTTTTCGAATTAATTTATTAGGTGTCTAATTTTAGATGTATAATTATAGGTATATTTACCTATATATTGTATTTTATTTTTATTTTGTATTTTAGATTTTTATATTTAATATACTTATTTTATATATTTATAATTTATTTAAATACACACATATAGATATTTTTGTTATATTTTTTGTAGTTATTTATATATTTAAATAATTATGTAGATTTATTACATAGGTATATATAAGTATAATTCATCTATGTATTAGAGTACACTTATTTATTTTATCTATTTTTTTATGGTTTTATTTTATTCTAATTATGTATATGTATTTTAAATAATATTTACAAAACTATAAAAATATAAGAGTAAAAAATATAAAGAGTAAATATATTAATTACTTTACACAGGTATAGTGCACAATGAGGGCCCAAAAGCCAACTTTTGCATCTTAACTCCAAATTAAATGAAACCACCTTCACTAAATAGATAATTAAATTTTATGAACAATAAAGATGAGTTTGATGAATTTTGAGTTTGTATGGAAAAGATACGGGTCTGGAATTTTTTTACGACTTTTTATTTTGAGTGTCTAGGGCACAGTGTGCATTATTTTTTAGTGAAATAAATTTTGCATTTTTTCTTTATATTTTTATGTACAATTTTCATGTTCAAAGCTTATTGATTTGAGGTATATAAAGAATAAAATAAAATGGGTCCCAAAATGGATTTATTGAAGAATAAAAATTAGAGTTTTGGTTCCTTTATTGGCCCTTATCTCCCCCTACTTTATTACTTGTCGACCAAGTCATCATGAGACTGGGTCTCGGGGTTTAGGGTCACTCAGTGTCTTTGACACTTCACTCTTTTTCTTTTCTTTCCTTTATTCTTTTATTTTGACATTAAAGGAAATATTTTATACAATATCTACAGTATAAATAATGAGTATTATTTATGCAATTTAATGCTATTTACATGTATTTAACTAGGGGTTTAAGGCCAAAATGGAAGAACGGTGATGAAATGGAGATTCATCATTTGTATGCCTATTGCACTGTAAAGAATCCATCAACCCAAGACCAATGATCCAAAGTGTCAGAACCCCCCCACCCAATCGGTAGGACCTCCAAAAAATGCAGGAACTCCACAAAACGTATATCCAACAAGTCAGAATGAAAGAGAAAAAGCTAGTTACTATCCTCCCTACAATCCCTCCCGCACAATTGGCGCCGAACGCCAAAACAAATGGTGAGGGAAGCAAGCCCCAAGCATCACCTGCCCTATCCCATTGTCATTCCAAAAGTGAAAACCAAAGCCATCGCCTAGAACATACTTCATTAGTGTATTCATACAAATGAGCATCAAGCAAAAGCCATTTCAGAAGTTGGAAGCATAGACACAGCAATAACCTACGGAGAGGGGTCCAAAGAAACTCCATAGATTGAGTGTATCTTCTTATAAAACAAATCAGATCCTCCACCCTAGATGTAGGTCACCCACTTTGTCAATAATGTACCATTCACTACCTCCAAGATCAAGCTTCCCAGGGTTGCCATCCTCCAACCGAAGCACTAGGGTTTTCTACTCAACCAAAAGCATCGCTTGTGCCTCCTAAGAAGAGGTTCAGAAGAACGTTTCATAATCGCCACCAACTTCCCCCTTATCCCAACATGCAAAAGGTGTGTAAAGTCGTAGACAGGAAAAACCAGGGATAGCCGAAAGAAAAACACAATGCAGCCAGCTCTTGACAGACAGGTCACATTGTAACTCGCCAACTTCTACTCCATCTTCTCAATAACGGGTAGCCAGTCAGACCATTGCAATCTACTCTCCATCAATAATAGCCCAAAGTATAAATTAGGAGGGCCCTCTGCTATGTCTGGAGGGTAGTCCCACAGACCTCCATCCCGTCCTCATTCATCACAAAAGGGACAAAAGCAGACTTGGCATAATTGATCCTCAAGCAAAAGATCAACCCCAACAACGCAAGAAGAATGTGTATACCCTCCATAGAAGAAGGCTCTCCCTCCACACACAAACATAATGCCATCAGCGTACCAGAGTATGGGCACAGAGATTTCACCGGCATGGAATCCTACCAAAAAAACCTCCTCCCTTGCCTTTATCACCATTTTAGCCAACGTATCAACAACAGCAAAAAACATCGGTGCCAACTAACAACCCAGCCTAAACCCACGATGTGGCTGAAAGAAACCACCCTCCTACCTACAATTCACCAAAATCACGTAGGAAGACGTCGTCATACATCGCTTCATCCAATCGATCCACTTGATCAGAAAACCTTAACGGTGCAAGGACATTGAGATGAATATCCAATCAATGCAATTGTATGCCTTGGTAAAATCCACTTCCCACAAGAAATCCTTCCTCTTCTTTCTTCTCCAATCCACAATGATATCATAGTCCAAAACAACTCCATCCATCATGCGTTAGTTTGAGATAAAAGTCGTCTGGGCTTAGATCGATAATAGAGCCAAAAACCTCATGTAACTTGTTAGCCAGCACCTTTTCCGATATGAGGTAAATAGCATTAGAGAAAGCAATAGGGCACAGATCCTCCACACATTACACTAAATCCTTCTTTTTGGCAGAAGAAACAAAAGGGACTGGTTAAGCCACTTGAACCCACGGTTAGTCTGTCATAACTCTTCCACCATATCCAGCATCTCCTGGCCTACTAGATCCCAAAACTCCTTATAGAAAAGGATCGCAAAGCCATTAAAAACCTGAGGAGCCATCCATGTTCAAGGGAAAGGTCGCATGCCCGACCTCAACGTCAACTCCTTGGATTGCAACTCTCTATGCCTCGGGACATCTCTTCCCACCCATCTGGCACTACTACCAGGCACACGCCTGCTGAGCTCAAAGTAATTGTTAGAATACTTCGATGATCATTCCATAGAGCCCTCGGGTCTCTTATATAGGGAGAGAGCCCTTGGGTAAATTACAAGAGAAGTACATAAAGAAATAGAAATAACATAGAAGACTATCAACTATCTCTACACTCCCCCTCAAGATGGAGCATAGATATCTATCATGCTCAGCTTGGAAGAACATCTCTGGAAAGGTCCTCTGAGCAATGGCTTAGTAAATATGTCCGCTGTCTGATCCTCTGAACTGACGTGAGACGTGGAGATGAAGCCCTTCTGAATCATGTCCCTAGTGTAATGACAATCCACCTCTATGTGCTTGGTTCTCTCATGGAAGGCTGGATTGTTGGCAATAAATAATGCTTCCTGATTATCACATTGAAGATTCATGGGCAAGGGAACATCAATATTCAGATCTTCTAAGACTGCTTTAACCCACATCATTTCTGTGCTTGCCTGTGCCATGGCTCTGTACTCAGATTCGGCACTGGATCTTGCCACAACAGTCTGCTTCTTGCTTTTCCAAGAGACTAAAGAGCTTCCTATGAAGATAGCAAATCCAGAAGTAGACTTACGATCCCTTGGACATCCAGCATAATCTGCATCTGCACAAGCTGAAATAGACAGATCTGTCTCTTTCTTGAATAGCAACCCTGTGCCTGGGGAAGACTTCAGATATCTCAATATCATGTACAAGGCATCCAAATGTACTTGCCTCGGTTGCTCCATGAATTGACTCACCCGGTTGACTGCAAGGGCAATATCCGGTCGAGTTATAGTGATATATAAGAGCTTACCCACCATTTCTCTGTACCTTCTCTTGTCCACCTCCTCAGTATCATCATCGTATAGCTTCATACTCGGGTCCATAGGTGTACTTGAAGGTCTGCATCCAGTCATTCCTGTTTCAACAAGCAAATCTGTGACATTTTCTTTGGGTCATCACCATTCCTTGTGCATTTCTTGCAAATTCTATCCCCAGAAAATATCGTATTGCGCCTAGATCCTTTGTAATGAACTGGCTGCCCAACATAGACTTGGTTATCTCAACCCCCTGTGCATCATCTCCAGTGACCAATATGTCATCAACATATACCATAACAACAATGGTACCTCTTTGGGTCTTCCGGACGAACAATGAGTGGTCCGCATTTGATCTTCTGAACCCTTGCCGTTCAATAATCTGGGAGAGCTTTTGGAACCATGCTCGAGGACTCTGTTTAAGGCCATAGATAGCCTTATGAAGTCTGCACACCTTCTGAGACTCCCCCTCAGCAGCGAACCCAGGTGGCAGCTGCATGTAGACTTCCTCCTGTAGATCACCATACAAAAAGGCATTCTTAACATCGAGTTGGAAGATAGCCCAATCACGTACCACTGCAACTGAAAGAAGGATGCGAAGAGTAGAGTGTCTCGCCACCGGTGAGAAGGTATCCAAATAATCTACGCCATATGTCTGGGTAAATCCTCGTGCGACGAGTCTGGCCTTGTATCTGTCTAGACGGCCATCCGCATGATATTTCACTGTAAAAACCCACTTGCAACTTACTACTGAGGCACCTGGAGGAATGGGAACAAGTGACCATGTTCCCCTAGACTGCAATGCACGCATTTCCTCTTCCATTGCAAGACGCCGGCATTCAATCTTCATAGCATCCTGATAGGTCCGTGGGATCTCAACTGACGATACAGCAGCTGCAAATTTCTGAAAGTCCCCAGTGAGTCTATGAAAGGATACATGAGAGGCAAGGGGATATGTGGCACACTGTCTGCGCTGCTTCCTGTGAGCAATGGGTCGATCCAAATCATCCAAGACTGTGCTGGCCGGTTGCTCCTCCTCCTGTAATAAAGATTCCTGCACAGGTGCATTCTCTAAACCATCATTAGTGTTAATTTCAGAGCAAACCTGAGGCGTGGTGGATGGTTGACTTGTAGCTTGAGCAGGGCCTGTTCGCCTCGTATAGAACTTAGTGTAAGGGACAACTGGAGGAGGTGGTGGTGGTGGTGGTGGTGGTGGTAGTATTGGTGGAGTAGAGGATTGACCCATGCTTGGCGGTGGTGGGACAAAGACATTGGAATCCGAAGAAGTGGAGGAGGCCAGTCTGTCACCCGCAGGTGAGAAATACATGACAGGTTCGAAAAAGGTAACGCCTGCACTCACATAGTACTTGTCATGGATAGGATCATAGCAGCGATATCCTTTCTGTGTCCTGGAGTAACCCACAAAAACACACTTGATAGCCCTAGGAGATAGCTTATCAAGTCCTGGAGATAAGCGGTGAACAAACGCAACAGTGCCGAAGACCCGAGGTGTAAGAGCGAACAAATCTCTGTCCGGAAAAAGAACAGAGATTGGGGACTTTTCACCATAAACAGTTGTAGGCATTCGGTTGACTAGATAACATGCTGTAAGGATGGCATCTCCCCAAAAAGATAATGGAGCACAACTTTGAATGAGTAATGTGCGAGCAATATCAAGGAAATGTCGATGTTTTCGTTCCGCAACTCCATTTTGTTGTGATGTGTAAGCACATGTGGTTTGATGAACAATGCCTTTTGAAGAAAGAAAGTTAGCAAGAGAACGAGTGCAGAACTCCAATGCATTATCAGTTCGAACATACTTAACAGTAGAAGAGAAAACATTTTGGATTTCATTAAGAAGATTTTGGATAACACTTCCTGCTTCAGATTTATTTTTAAGAAGAAACGTCCAGGACACTCGAGAAAAATCATCAACCACTACTAAATAGAACCTGTGCCCCTGATGATCTGGGACACGACTTGGACCCCAAATGACAACATGAAGTAATTCAAACGGGGAGCGACTGCTCCGACTTTGACGACCTGGGAAGCTAGATCTATGGTGCTTCCCCAACTGACACGCTTCACAACGAAAAGAGGAACTTGGAGATATCTGAGGCAGTAGGTGACGCATCTTCTGCAGGGGCAGATAACCGAACCGAAGATGTCAGGTGTACGGAGATACGGCGCTTTAGGAATGAAGAGAGACGCCAGCGTAGGAGTTACGGACTAGACGATAGAGGCCATTGTGCTCAGAACCACAGCCAATCACCCTGCCCGTCAGTATGTCCTGAAAAATAACAGACGATGGATCAAAAATAGCACGACAGTGCAAATCACGTGTAATCTGACTAATGGACAAGAGATTCATAGAGAAATCTGGAGCATGTAGAACATTCTGTAAGTGCATAGAAGGTAGCAAAGCCATCTCACCCTGACCGATGATAGGAGAGTGAGTGCCATCAGCAATGAGTACAGAGCGACCAGGCTGTACCGCTCTGTAGGACTTCAAAATATCTTTCTCACGGCATAGATGATGGGTAGCTCCAGAGTCGACAATCCATCCTGTGAGATCATGGCAATGAGATGAGACTGAAGGACTACCTGAAGCACTGGCAGAAGCGGATGTACTGGCTGACGCCGAGGCTGCAACATCAGAAACTTCAGTATTTTCTGGCGACGATTGAGGCATGATATCACGAAGCCGTGCCACCAACTCTTCGAACCTGTGGTCTGTAGCAGGAGCTGAAGGACCCTGAACATGATCCGCGACACGTGCAGAAGGTGGGAAGCCGTGCTTGGAATAGCACGTATCCTCCGAGTGACCAGTACGGCGGCAGAATGAACACGTGGAACGTATGCGACCTCCGCGACCACGTCCACCACTTCCTCTTCCACGAAATGAGGACGAACTACCACGTCCCCTGGAAACTGCCATTGCTGACGGAGTCGCAGTCGCTGTAGTGGACGGAACAGGTACACGACTGAGCCTCCTGTATACCTCTTCCATCGGTGGGACGGTGGCATCTGCTAGGATCTGAGCACGAGCCGCCTCGTACTCCGGGTCTAAGGCAGCAAGCAAAACGCCAACCATAGTGGCGTTGCGGAACGTCTTCTGTTGTTCCGGCGTGGCTGTAAGCGGAATGGTGCTATAGAGCTTCTCGAACATGCCACGAAGCGATGTGTACAGGGAATGAAGTGGCTTCCCATTCTGCTTCATCGTAAATATATCATGCTGCAACTGGAGCATCTTCGTCTCCTGAGAGTACGTCATAGACAAAATATCCCACATCGCCTTAGCGGTGGGCTGGTGAAGGACATCATTCGCTATCTCCGTCGTAAGTGTACCTGAGAGCCACACCTTGGCGTACGCATCATCAGCCTCCCATGAGGCATAGATCCCTGTCTTCTCCGGTGGTTCATCCTCGGTAAGAATATGCTTCTTACCACACGACTTCATGAGACTGAGGAACTGCATCGCCCACAGTTCGTAATTTGTCCCGTCCATCTTGACGATTGGTGCCGATCCTTTGAAGGCACCTATGGCGGGCATATCGATCTTCTGATCTGACATACTTCCGGAGAAGAACAGCTACTGATATACCAAGCAAACTGTCTACCAAGACCTTGTAGGATTCAAGTGCATAGGTAGACGATTATGCACTTGAATCGAACATGACGCCGAGTCCTGAGAAGAACGCGGCACACCTCCAACGAGTAGGGGCTGTGAGAGCCTCTACTTGACAAAGACGGCTACTGAAAGGCGGCGGCGGCTGCTGGACAGCGGTGGGGGCGTGCCGTTGTGGCTGGCGGCAGGTGTGGTGGGGCCGGAGGAGAGCCCGGCAGCGGTGGAGGGGCTGGTGGGGGGCCCGGCGGCGTTTGGGCGCCGGTGGGGGGGGGGGGGGCTGGCGGCGTTGGGGTGGCCGCTAGGGAGGCCCTGCGGCGGAGAGGGGCCGGTGTGGAGGCCTTGCGGCGGTGGTGGGGTCGGGGTGAGGGACCCGGCGGCAGTGGGAGGCCGAAACCCTAGAGGGAGAGGTGGGGGGGCCGAAACCCTAGAGGGTGGGGGGGGGGGGGGGCGGCGGTGGAAAAACCCTAAGTTAGGGTCATGGCTCTGATACCATGTTAGAATACTTCGATGATCATTCCATAGAGCCCTCGGGTCTCTTATATAGGGAGAGAGCCCTTGGGTAAATTACAAGAGAAGTACATAAAGAAATAGAAATAACATAGAAGACTATCAACTATCTCTACAGTAATGGCACCTTACCGCATCACCAATGATTTGGTCACCCATCACCTCCTCCCCATCAAGGCATCAACCTCAACAGAGAATATCAGGTAGCACCTTCTATGCCCACTATTGCATAGAAGAATCTTATGTTTGTATCTCCCTCCTACAACCACGTTTACCTCAACCATTGCTTCCATTTTGTCTTCTTATCCTTCTCCAGAAGAACTTAGTTGTGCTCACATCTCATTGACTTCTCCTCCACCTACAGCTTCCTAGAATCCTCAAGGAGGTCAAGACGCACAACCCCCTCTTGTGCCAAGTTTCTCCGTTGGCTTCACGAAGGGATACAAGCTTCCCAATCATTTTTCTCAATGTAGACCCCTCCACATCCTGCCCCTGCCATTACCTTATGACCTTCTCACGAAAACCCTCCTACAGCCAAGAGAGCTTAAAACAAAAAATCTTTTCTTAAAGAAGCTTTTGTAAATTTTTCCTCAAGAACAAGTGTCACAAAGAGTTTTATGTTCTAAAGTTTTTGCAAGGTAATCCTAACAAGGTTATTCTTGAATAACTTATTCAAGTACTTGTGGCGAATATGACCTAATCTTCGTTGTTAGAAAATGCATTCATCACTATCAACAACCAAGCAATCATAGACATTATATTTATCTTATTCTCCAATCTAAATATCTTAAATATTGTTTTAGATAAAGAATCTCACTTAACGTGACATCATTTTTTGGAAACTATAAAGAGAACATAAAATAACTATTCCCCTACATCTCTTCCCACGCATAATATTGAAACTTAAAAATGTTTTTGGATTTCAATACATTTTTTCTCAAATACCAACCGATATCTGACGAGGCGCAGAATCGGCACTTTAAGAAAGTGTTTTTAGCACTTGATAATGTCATCGCAGCCAGGCCGAGATGGACTCGTCAAAGACCATCTTATTTAGATATGAATATATCAAAATGAGATGGTCGTATATATTTGTTTTTTATTTTACTTGGCAAGAAACCAAGGTCGAACTCAGGGACGCGCGCTTTTCTCGTGTTAGTCAGATTTTTATCTATCTACTTAAGCGTGGAGTTAAAGTCAATATAGGTCAAATGATGAATGTTGAAGGACAGGGAGACACAACAATGCGTTAAAATGAAACATGCATTTTTTTATGTTTTGGACTATGCAGATATATGCATGGGAATGCAAAGCAAATAATATGCCCGAAATGATCATTACTTAAGCCATAAATTATACGAGTTGAACAGAATCAATTAATGAAGCAATTTTCATTCATATAGCAAGTATGCATGAGAAGCAAGGAAATCAGGACACTTAGTTAACCAAATAGAGCATTACAGATCATAGTGTCAAAGTGGAAATATAAGCATACCATAATAAAGATGACGAAAAGAGCTTCAAAATGAAACTGAAATCACCTCAATCGGACATACGAGGCTCAAGTTATACAATAAAGAAGACAGGGGCAAAACTGAAAGAAAACATGAGATAAAATTGCAAACTGGTCCCTGGGAGGGACTAAAATGTAATAAAAATAAGAAGAGGGGCCTTCCCTGTAAATTACCCTCACGCACAGGGGTATTTGTGCAAATACTAAAACCCGCGAGGGTCAAAGTGCAAAATTCCCCCTAGGCACCTGGGCTGCACGTGATCTGGACCCGTTTGCTATTTGGAGAAGTCGGCGGGGCTTCTGCGTAAATTACCCAGATGGCATGTGCTATGCACGCGCCATCCAGGCTCGGAGGGTGGCTCGGGCTCGGCAGAGGCTCGGCGTTGCTTCGGCTTGGCTCGGGGTACACGAACCTCCAGGCTTGGTGACGATGAGGCTCGGCGTGGGCTCAGGGACTGCCACGTGGTATCAGGACCTGGATGTAATATGCGGAAGGTGTGAGGGCGCCGATACAAAAAGCCCAGGACCCACGTGCGTGAGGCACGTGAGCTCAGGCTCAGGCGGGGGCGAGGTTCGGCGCTGCTTCGGGTGGCCGTAGCAGGTGGCTCGGGCCGCGTGGTGGTCGAGGGCGCCTCGGGCGAGGCTCGGTCCCACCGAACCTCCGCGCTCCGGAATAGTCGACGTGGCCGCTCCAGGGCCGTTGAATCTCCGCCGTGGGGCGAGATCCAACGGTGGCTACTCCTCCTTCCTCCTCGATGGCTGGCGGCGCTATTGGAGCTCCGGCGTAAGGCCTGGAGCTCCGCCGCGCCTCGCCATGCTCGGTGAAGCTCGTGGAAGATCGCTGAAGGTCGGGCGGTAAAGGTCCGAGGTCGGAGAAGACGCGGGAGCACCTGGAATGCTCGATCGACACTTGGTCGCCGGAGGCGGAGCTCTAGAACTCAGCTCCGCCCGAGGTCCGGCCAATGACGTTGGTAGACCTGCAAAAGGGGGTTAGCGGTGTGTGCGTGCGAGCTGAGGTGCGCGACGGGCCTAAGGGGCGGAGAAGTGGAGCCCTTTGGTGTGTTCTCCTCCGCCTCCGGCGGAGGAGAATGCCTGGGATGAAGGAGGTTGTGGTTGAGCAGGAGGGTGATCGGAGATGTGCGCGTGGAAGGTGGTTTGATGGGGGAACTAAAGGAGTGGACAGTGGAGCGAGGTAGTGTTCGGAGAGCTTAGAAAATTATGCAAAATAAGAAGAAAATTCA
Source organism: Ottelia alismoides (assembly GCA_037367405.1). Classification (NCBI taxonomy): domain Eukaryota; kingdom Viridiplantae; phylum Streptophyta; class Magnoliopsida; order Alismatales; family Hydrocharitaceae; genus Ottelia; species Ottelia alismoides. The sequence continues at coordinate 17,727 of JAZKJV010011101.1, forward strand.
GAGAAGATCAGAGGGCTTACCTGGCCGGAGATGGAGGTCGTGGCCTGGGCTGGGCGTCGGAGAAGAAGCTCGGGTCGTCGCACGTACTGGCCGGCCGTGCCAGCGAGCTCGGGCGGGGCTCTAGGCCACCGCAACGCTGCCTGGAGGTCGGCGGGTCTCATCGGGGAAGAAGGTCGTCGTCGCTCGATCCGAGCTCCTCCCCCTGTCACAGGGAGGAGATGGAGGGCTGGGCCACCGCCCCTTGGTTGATGGACAAGGTGGATCGATGGGGAAGGCGAGGTATTTAAAGGCGAGGTTCGGGGTCCAGGTGGTGGGGAGCCGAGTTTTTCAAGGAGATGCGGGACGACTGGAGAGGTGGACGGAGTTTGTGGGATGTGCACGAGAATCCTGGAGGAATGGGCTCGGACGTGGAGTGGTTAGGGAGAGGAGAGGAGGCAAGGTGAAGCGGCTAAAAATAGAAGGGCGGAGGTAGTCTGCGAGGCGTGGAGCTCGGGCGAAGCTTGCGGGAGGAGGAAGACGAGGTCCGGACCGTTGGATCGTGAGATCCAACGATCCTGGTGAGGGCGCATAGGAACGGTTAGGATTAGATCGGAGGCGGCACGATCGGAGGGCCCAAGATGATGCCACGTGGCGCTCTGGAGGCTAAGCGCGAACGAGCGGACGCGATGCGAAGAGACTTTTGATCGAAGGGTCGAGAATCAATATGGATGCAGCGGTTGCGATGGAAAATTGAAGGCGCGATCGAATGGATCTCAAGGTGCCACGTGGCAGGCTGTGCGCTCGGCGCTGATGTGCGGTGCAGATGAGAGACTGGGGCTGATCGAGCGGTTAGGAACAGAGGCGCGCGTGGAAGTTAGCTGGCCGTTGGATCAGAGGGCGGATCCAACGGCTGGCACTGGAGGCGGATGAGACAAAGCAGACCGGGCCACGTGGCTCACCCAGATTGGGCCACGTGGCCCAATCAGATTATTGCAAACTTCAAGTTGAAATATGAAGGTTAAGATGGCCGAATTTGATAAAACTCAAAACATGAAAGTTGTGGATCTCGATGAGATCTACAAGTTTCATGTTGACCAAAACTGAAGATGAGATGAAACAAAGACTCGAAACATTTTTAAGGGTATTTTTAAGACTAAAAATACCACGAATTTTTCTTTTGCCATTTTTTTGTGGTTATTAATTTATTTGTGACTCTGTTAATTACGGGACATTATCTGGGGTTTATTGACAAAACATTAAGCAAGGGGGTTAATTATGGAAAATAAAGATGATGAAATTGGGTTTCATCACCCCCCTATACTTAAGCGATGCTCGTCCTCGAGCACTATGCTCGTCCTCGAGCACCAAAGAATGAATAAGTTGGATTAACCCCCTTGTGCATGTGAATACAGAATCCAATCCGATCAAGTTGACTCGACTTTAGAGATCCAAATTCAAGAGTTCAACCCAGCCTTAATCAAGAGGCATCCAATTCCTCTGCTTCTCCAGACTCTCTCTGATGTACATATAATCTAAAGGATATGACATTTTAGTGTTGACTGTGATTCTGAGAGTAGAGTCAAATCTTCACCCAAAGTCTTGGTCCAAGAAAATCTCCTAAGGACCCAATCCTCAGCACTAGGGAATAAATCAAATCTTGCATTCGATCCACCGTCTCTTTAGTTGTCAGACTTAGGAAATGTCGATGGAAGGCCAGTAATGGAGGGCATGGGATTGTGTCATTTCTTCTCTCCCTCACATTGGAACAAGGATTCTCTCTAGTGCCTTTTACGCAACACATTTTTTTGGTGTTGATCAGTGCGTCCGTCAAGAGAAGTTGGAGCCGTCTGCACTTATTTTCCTGGGAGTACACCGGGGTGTGTCTCTTTTGAGTACCTATCGTACCTTCGACACCCAGACTTGTAGCATTTACGATGCAGAGCCCTTTTTTGGTGCAAGCCCTAACTCCTGGTCCTAATAGCGGTGGTCCAAGTGGACACTTTGAAAAGTTTGGGAGCGCTCGCCTTTGGTGGAAGCTATTTGATATGTAACTTTGTGGAATGAGAGCTTTTCTTTGAAATTGACTTGTATAATTTTTGGCTAGCTCCACTGCTTTTACCAAGAGTTGGCGCACACTGATCAACATTTTTTATTTAATTTCACACCCTGGCACTTAGGTCAATATCAAGAGATTAGCATAAGAACCAAGTTCTCATACTGGCTAATATTGCTGACACTCAGGTTTCATGAAGCCTCCAAAGATTTTTTCCCATCCTCGAGCATCATTAGATCAAATCCAAACTTAACTTCCTCATCCCAATTCCTCGAGTGAAAAATCAACTCATCTCATCAAAAACCGCAGTTGTGCATGTGATGTGCTGATCATATTCTTTATGTCTGAGACTAAGCATGGAATATAGCATGCAAATCTAGAAACCTAGGGGAATGTGGACGATTAAGTCTATGACCCTGATGGCTAAGGCTGGTTAACCTAAAATCTCAAAGACCTCAAAAAGCTAAGTCTCCTTGATCATTTCAGATCCTTGGTGAAAGAGTGATTAATCCAACTTCTTCATTCAAAAACAAGACTTTTTTTTTTGAACTTCAAGAGCTATTAGAACTCCCTAAACTCAATTGAGCATCTGCAATTCAGCCAGTATGGATGTAAGTACAGGCCGAAGCCCGTTGCTTGAGGACGGGGCCTTGCGCGATGTCCTCTAAACCATCCAATCTGCTAAGGGCGAACCCTCACTGAATGTGGCTTACTTAATTGGGTTTAGTAGTCACCAATGACTCTTAAAGGGTTTTGGGTTTTTCTGATTTTTATGGATTTTAATTTGAGAGTTAAAACACAAGTTAGACTCAACTTCCCTTGAAAAGAGATGGCGATTTTTTTCAAAACCATGTCACACAAATAAAAAGTTTTTCAAAACATTTTCAAAAGAATTTCTCAAACAAGGAAAAATCATTTTCGAAAATATTTTATAAAAGATAGCGTAACATAATATCGAAAAGCCGCAAAATCATTTGAGTTCTCTTAGTCCAAAGAGTTTTACCTTAGCCAAAAAGTTTTAAATTTTTCAAATTTTTCAGATTATAGCTAAAATAAATATACGATATATACGGTATACCCCCCTATACTTAAACTTTGCTATGTCCTCATAGCACTAGATGTTAAATATAGAGAAATATATGGGAGCTAAGAGGGGCTCCCCCTATACTTAGGTTAGAAATAACCTAAGTATAAAGGCAAGGATAGATGAGTAGAGAAATCACAGGGACTCGGGTCCCCCCTATACTTAGGCTGAGATTAGCCTAAGTATAAAGATTGAAATTGATGTTGGGAGGGACCCAAGGTGAACGAAGAAGAGGAATGGATCTACAAGAGAGCGATTTGAATCTGCGGAGATGAATGGAGTGACTAAGGATTTGGGGTGTGTAGCAAACATGGCTCAATCAATCAAGCAAGACCCTCAGGTTCACCAACTCACACATGAAACCAACCAAGGTTGGTTTATTATCTTGTCGGTTTTATTGGTGATAAAACTTTAGATTTTTACGCAAGGAAAAGATGTGAAGTGAAAATCATTGCGTAAGCGAGGGTATTGCTCTCCCAAAACCGAATTTTACTCCATTTTTGGTTGACTTGCAATTAACAGTCCCGATTTTATTTAAAGTTATCACTGAATTATGGTTAGCTCAAAATCAAGCAATCATCGTCTACCGTTCATTCCCATTTTCCATTAATCCTAGGTGATCAAGTTAGGAAAAGAAAGCCGAAAAACATGTATTCGATAAAAAACCGCGATCTAAGCTAAGCGATAAACCATGCAATGATTTGACGATAAATCCGTGAAAAACTGGGGTCGTTTTGAAAACCAAATTCAACATGTATGCAAGTCGAAAAAGCCGCACCTAATCATGCATCTATTAGCGGTGATTGATTTTCATTAATTTTAGCTAAGTGATGCGAGATTATGTGCGTCTAAATTTAAAGTGTGTCCTACCTACGATCAAGCACATAAAAATATGAAAAATAAAATGAGCTCGGAGAGCCGCGTGCCTAGTCCTAGGTCGACACTCAAGTGGGGTCGATCCCCACACAACCACATTCGTTCGATTACAACCGCGAGCCTTCAATCGAAGACCGCTGTAAAAGACGAATTATTACTAAGTCATGCAAAAATAAAATGCGAGACATTTTTTTCTTTCTTCCTTATTTGCTCCATGTATGTTTTGCGGCTCCTCGCAGCGGGAAGCGTCCTGCTCCTCGCCTCCTTGATCCATCAAGGGCCCTGCCACAAAAACAAAGGTTAGAGATCAAAATAACAAAGAAAATTTTTGAATGCAAAAATGGATGAACAAATTGACCTATAAAAGAAACACGAAATTAAATAAACAAAAATCAAAATAATAAAAGAAATGAGCCGTGTCCCCGGCAACGGCGCCATTTGACGAGGCGCAGAATCGGCCCTTTAAGAAAGTGTTTTTAGCACTTGATAATGTCATCGCAGCCGGGCCGAGATGGACTCGTCAAAGACCATCTCATTTAGATATGAATATATCAAAATGAGATGGTCGTATATATTTGTTTTTTATTTTACTTGGCAAGAAACCAGGGTCGAACTCAGGGACACGCGCTTTTCTCGTGTTAGTCAGATTTTTATCTATCTACTTAAGCGTGGAGTTAAAGTCAATATAGGTCAAATGATGAATGCTGAAGGACAGGGAGACACAACAATGCGTTAAAATGGAACAAGCATTTTTTTATGTTTTGGACTATGCAGATATATGCACGGGAATGCAAAGCAAATAATATGCCCGAAATGATCATTACTTAAGCCATAAATTATACAAGTTGAACAGAATCAATTAATGAAGCAATTTTCATTCATATAGCAAGTATGCATGAGAAGCAAGGAAATCAGGACACTTAGTTAACCAAATAGAGCATTATAGATCATAGTGTCAAAGTGGAAATCTAAGCATGCCATAATAAAGATGACGAAAAGAGCTTCAAAATGAAACTGAAATCACCTCAATCGGACATACGAGGCTCAAGTTATACAATAAAGAAGACAGGGGCAAAACTGAAAGAAAACATGAAATAAAATTGCAAACTGGTCCCTGGGAGGGACTAAAATGTAATAAAAATAAGAAGAGGGGCCTTCCCTGTAAATTACCCTCACGCACAGGGGTATTTGTGCAAATACTAAAACCCGCGAGGGTCAAAGTGCAAAATCCCCCCTGGGCGCCTGGGCTGCACGTGATCTGGACCAGTTTGCTATTTGGAGAAGTCGGCGGGGCTTCTGCGTAAATTACCCAGATGGCACGTGCTATGCACGCGCCATCCAGGCTCGGAGGGTGGCTCGGGCTCGGCAGAGGCTCGCCGTTGCTTCGGCTTGGCTCGGGGTACACGAACCTCCAGGCTTGGTGATGATGAGGCTCGGCGTGGGCTCAGGGACTGCCACGTGGTATCAGGACCTGGATGTAATATGCGGAAGGTGCAAGGGCGCCGATGCAAAAAGCCCAGGACCCACGTGCGTGAGGCACGTGAGCTCAGGCTCGGGCGGGGGCGAGGTTCGGCGCTGCTTCGGGTGGCCGTAGTAGGTGGCTCGGGCCACGTGGTGGCTCGAGGGCGCCTCGGGCGAGGCTCGGTCCCACCGAGCCTCCGCGCTCCGGATTAGTCGACGTGGCCGCTCCAGGGCCGTTGAATCTCCGCCGTGGGGCGAGATCCAACGGTGGCTGCTCCTCCTTCCTCCTCGATGGCTGGCGGCGCTATTGGAGCTTCGGCGTAAGGCCTGGAGCTCCGTCGCGCCTCGCCATGCTCGGTGAAGCTCGTGGAAGATCGTTGAAGGTCGGGCGGTAAAGGTCCGAGGTCGGAGAAGACGCGGGAGCACCTGGAATGCTCGATCGACACTTGGTCGCCGGAGGCGGAGCTCTAGAACTCAGCTCCGCCCGAGGTCCGGCCAATGACGTTGGTAGACCTGCAAAAAGGGGTTAGCGGTGTGTGCGTGCGAGCTGAGGTGCGCGACGGGCCTAAGGGGCGGAGAAGTGGAGCCCTTTGGTGTGTTCTCGTCCGCCTCCGGTGGAGGAGAATGCCTGGGATGAAGGAGGTTGTGGTTGAGCAGGAGGGTGATCGAAGATGTGCGCGTGCAAGGTGGTTTGATGGCGAAACTAAAGGAGTGGACAGTGGAGCGAGGTAGTGTTCGGAGAGGCTTAGAAAATTATGCAAAATAAGAAGAAATTTCAGAGAAGATCAGAGGGGTTACCTGGCCGGAGATGGAGGTCGTGGCCTGGGCTGGGCGTCGGAGAAGAAGCCCGGGTCGTCGCACGTACTGGCCGGCCGTGCCAGCGAGCTCGGGCGGGGCTCTAGGCCACTGCAACACCGCTTGGAGGTCGGCGGGTCTCATCGGGGAAGAAGGTCGCCGTCGCTCGATCCGAGCTCCTCCCCCTGTCACAGGGAGGAGATGGAGGGCTGGGCCACCGCCCCTTGGTTGATGGACAAGGTGGATCAATGGGGAAGGCAAGGTATTTAAAGGCGAGGTTCGGGGTCCAGGTGGTGGGGAGCCGAGTTTTTCAAGGAGATGCGGGACGACTGGAGAGGTGGACGGAGTTTGTGGGATGTGCGCGAGAATCCTGGAGGAATGGGCTCGGACGTGGAGTGGTTAGGGAGAGGAGAGGAGGCAAGGTGAAGCGGCTAAAAATAGAAGGGCGAAGGTAGTCTGCGAGGCGTGGAGCTCGGGCGAAGCTTGCGGGAGGAGGAAGACGAGGTTCGGACCGTTGGATCGTGAGATCCAACGGTCCTGGTGAGGGCGCGTAGGAACGGTTAGGATTAGATCGGAGGCGGCACGATCGGAGGGCCCAAGATGATGCCACGTGGCGCTCTGGAGGCTAAGCGCGAACGAGCGGACGCGATGCGAAGAGACTTTTGATCGAAGGGTCGAGAATCAATATGGATGCAGCGGTTGCGATGGAAAATTGAAGGCGCGATCAAATGGATCTCAAGGTGCCACGTGGCAGGTTGTGCGCTCGGCGCTGATGTGCGGTGCAGATGAGAGACTGGGGCTGATCGATCGGTTAGGAACAGAGGCGCGCGTGGAAGTTAGCTGGCCATTGGATCAGAGGGCGGATCCAACGGCTGGCACTGGAGGCGGATGAGACAAAGCAGACCGGGCCACGTGGCTCACCCAGATTGGGCCACGTGGCCCAATCAGATTATTGCAAACTTCAAGTTGAAATATGAAGGTTAAGATGGCCGAATTTGAGAAAACTCAAAACATGAAAGTTGTAGATCTCGATGAGATCTACAAGTTTCATGTTGACCAAAACTGAAGATGAGATGAAACAAAGACTCGAAACATTTTTAAGGGTATTTTTAAGACTAAAAATACCACGAATTTTTCTTTTGCCATTTTTTTGTGGTTTTTAATTTATTTGTGATTCTGTTAATTACGGGACATTATCTGGGGTTTATTGACAAAATTTTAAGCAAGGGGGTTAATTATGGAAAATAAAGATGATGAAATTGGGTTTCATCGATATCATCAATATATTGCATATATCTATGTAAAGCATTGATATCACCCATGTGTCTTGAATCCACTTCTTGTTTAGCTTCTCCTAATATTAATAATACACTACGATTTATCATTTTGTTTCGACATAAGGGGTGTTGCTCATGCATGCCTGCAGAGAGAGAGAGAGAGAGCATATGCTTTCCCTAGACCCCCCCCCCTCCCATAAGCTCGTTGACCGGGCAGCAAGATGAAACAAAATTTATGGTTGTTATGAATGACGTTATTTATAAACTATATGTTATTATACCTTGTTTGGTTTATAATATAGTTTTTAGTTTATACATAATATGCTATATAATAACGCTTAGGTGATAAATATACCTCCTTTATGTTTATAAATTGTTATATATATATATATATATATATATTTCTTATGTCCCCTCTGATATCTCTCGACATCTAGAAGTCAACAGTTAGCATTTACATCAGTGATATGTGTGATATATTATGCATTGAAGTGATAAATACACCTCGATATTGCATATAAGTGTGTATTTGCATGTTATTTCTTATTTAAGAAATAAGGTGATCTTAATTTACAAGAAAAACATTTTTTAAGCCATTTCTGATATTTTCAATGATATCATCATCGACATATCCCCGATATATCCCTTTTCAGATTGTGACAGACACGATATCAATATCGATATTCCAAACTTTGCTTATTTCCTTCATAAGTAACTAAGAGAGTTTATCGTATCTCATAGGTTTTACGAAATTATGACACATGTATTCTTTTGTTGATATTGCAAAGTAAAGAATATCCATCGCATTAGCATTCTTTTCTATTTCTTTCATTTACACTTCATCAATATCATCTCTATCTTCAACAACTTAGGCTTTTTGAAGGGCTTGGAAGTATAATTCCACATACTATGGTTAATGGATTATATTAAAATCTCCATTGGATTATACGGCTCGAAGACGAAGTATCATGACGCATTAGAGAGCATTATGACATTTTATTTTATTTTTCCAGATAATGAAAAGGGTGGAGTCCCAAGGTAGAACCCACCCACGGGTATGTATTTATACTCAAAAATAAATATAACATCATGACATTTTATTTAAGGACAAAGAAAGGAAAACATATGCAATCGGTGCCAAATCAAAAATATATTAATAAGCAATAATAGGTTTACAAAAATCAAAACTCAGCAGGAGTCCTAGCAAGGTGAGAAACATTCATAACATAAAATATTTCTTCACTGAAAATGGCACCATTACTTGTAAGCCAAATTGCCCACAACTAGAAATAGGATGCAACCTCTCACCATCGATTTGTACTTACTAGATATTTGTCGCCTCCAAGATTTTGTGTGCTCTAGAATAAGGAAGTAAAAGATGATCCAGTTCTTTCGGCCAAGGATTGAGATATCACCGATATAAAGTCGATATATCAGTATTGACATGGGACCGATATTGGGATCGATATGGTGATATTCACGCCTTTTCCGATCCTGCCTTCATAAATGTGCATCGATATTGGCAATATTTCGATGATATATCATTGAAATATCATATCGACGCCATATTGATATGGTGTCGATATTGATATTTAAAACCTCGCTTTCGACAACATATCACAGATTAAGAAACACCAATCAACCTTGGGATAAAACAGGCCCTATGCACTTTGGTCAAGATCCACTCCAACCAAGCAGCCAAATATGCATCGATCTTCATGATTTTGAGGATCCAAACCACGTTAGGGTCATGCTCCCGATCACTTGGATCGAATGCCAGGTTTGCAATGAGGATACAGTATGCTCTATTAATAGAGAAGTGGCCATCATGCCAAGTCCAATTATCACGGCCCTCTATAGAGAAGTCACTCAAAGAGAGCTCCTCCAACTACATAATCTACCCCCAAATGTTGCTCGGAGACAATAGAAAAGCTCGACATCCATTGATCATCAACCCAAGTATAACAAACCAACAAGTCCCGATCCTTAGCCACAGCAAGAAATCAAGGGAAGCAAACCTGAAAGGCATGTACCCATCCAATTATCCATCCAAAATCGAGATGAGTTGTCATCGCCAAGTATGGGATGCATGTGTATCGGTAGTTGCAGGAGAACCAAGTAGATCCCCTTTCAAAAGGAAGAAGTGAGATGGGTTTGTCTATGGGAAAAAGTTAGTCTATAATTGGATGTCATAAATGACTCTAAGAAGGTGATAAGGCAGGTCTTCCTTGTTGCCTTAAATTCGAACCCACGTGAACATTAGAGCATCACTCATTTACTCCAACTGTAGGACACTAAGACCGCCTTGCTTGAAAGGTAAAGTGACGATATCCCAACCAACTAAATGCGTACCCTTGGTCTCAATATCTGAGTTTCTATATAGAATCTTCGCACGACAAAATCGAGGTGACAAGGAACCCCCACCTCTGGATGATATAAAAAAATGAGAATAGCCGCCAAAACCGTCGTAAACAGCATGAGGCAAGCCCCTTAGAAAGCTAGAATGCCTCCCATTCAGAGAGCTTCTACTCCAGCCTTTCAATAATCGGGAACCAATCTACCCGATGCAAGCAATCACAAATAAGACGAAGACCAAGTAAGTGATAGGAAAAGCTCCCTTAAGTGCGTTAATGACAGCACCACAATCACAAGCCTCGAGTCTGGATAAAGACCAAACAACACAAAAACAAACTTGGAATGATTCCCTAAAAGATCTGAAAGCTCACCAAAGACATCTACATCCATAGAGATCGATTATGCCATTTATAGAAAAGATTTGTTACATTCCTTAAGTATGAAGATGCTCTAATATCGAATATATAGAAAACAATACATAAAAAATAGGGGTTTAAACTGTATAGCAAATAAAATTTGGTAATAAAAAAATATGAAATACAAAAGAGTGTAAACCCAAGTGAGTGAAAAAGCAAGACTTAAAACTTCTTCTGAGATCCCCCTCTGCACATCAGTTGAGATCCCCTTTGCACATCAGTTGGAGTCAACTTCCTACTTAAACGGGAGCAATGAAATCCTACTTACAATCTTCTCCACGGCTTTAAATGTCAATTTCGATGTCGCTTCACCAACCCAAAATTGACATATCGTCAACATGCACCAGAATAGCCAAAATCGCATAAATGGCTATAAAATTTGATTTTTTTCCCATAACATTATAGTTTTTAGAGAAACGAATGAATTGATTATTCATCAGGCCATAGAATTCTCTTATATAAGAAGAGAATCATGTTTGGGCAAATTATATAATAGAGACAGAAAGAAAAGAGAATACATAGAAATATGAAAAGCTAAATAATATCTCAACACTTACCCTCAAGATGAAGATGCTCTAATATTGAATAAATAGAAAACAATACAATAAATAGGGGTTTGAACTGTATAGCAAATAAAATTTGGTAATAAAAAAATATGAAATACAAAACCCAAGTGAGTGAAAAACCAAGACTTAAAACTTCTTCTGAGATCCCCTCTGCACATCAGTTGAGATCCCCTTTGCACATCAGTTGGAGTCAACTTCCTACTTAAACGGGAGCAATGAAATCCTACTTACAATCTTCTCCACGGCTTTAAATGTCAATTTCGATGTCGCTTCACCAACCCAAAATTGACATATCGTCAACATGCACCAGAATAGCCAAAATCGCATAAATGGCTATAAAATTTGATTTTTTTTTCTCATAACATTATAGTTTTTTTAGAGAAACGAATGAATTGATTATTCATAAGGCCATAGAATTCTCTTATATAAGAAGAGAATCATGTTTGGGCAAATTATATAATAGAGACAAAAAGAAAAGAGAATACATAGAAATATGAAAAGCTAAATAATATCTCAACACTCACCCTCAAGATGAAGATGCTCTAATATTAAATAAATAGAAAACAATACAATAAATAGGGGTTTGAACTGTATAGCAAATAAAATTTGGTAATAAAAAATATGAAACACAAAAGAGTGTAAACCCAAGTGAGTGAAAAACTAAGACTTAAAACTTCTTCTGAGATCCCCTCTGCACATCAGTTGAGATCCCCTTTGCACATCAGTTGGAGTCAACTTCCTACTTAAATGGGAGCAATGAAATCCTACTTACAATCTTCTCCACGTCTTTAAATGTCAATTTCAATGTCGCTTCACCAACCCAAAATTGACATATCGTCAACATGCACCAGAATAGCCAAAATCGCATAAATGGCTATAAAATTTGATTTTTTTCCCCATAACATTGTAGTTTTTTAGAGAAACGAATGAATTGATTATTCATAAGGCCATAGAATTATCTTATATAAGAAGAGAATCATGTTTGGGCAAATTATATAATAGAGACAGAAAGAAAAGAGAATACATAGAAATATGAAAAGCTAAATAATATCTCAACACTCACCCTCAAGATGGAGCATAGATATGAATCATGCTCATCTTGGAACAAAATCTTAGGAATGCCCCTTTGGCTAGGGCCTTGGTGAACACATAAGTTGTATGTTCACTTGAGCTGACGTAAGAGGTGGAGATAAAGCCCTTTGGAATCCTGTCACGAGGGTAGTGAGAGTCAACCTCAATATGCTTGGTCCTCTCATGTAAGGCATAGTTGTTGACAATGAAAGAGCAGCATGATTGTGTATTGAAGATGCATGGGAAGAGGCACCTCAATAGCTAGGTCAGATAAAACGGATCTGACCCACATCATCTCCGTACTCTCCTGTGACATGGCTCTGTACTCTGACTCTGCAGTCGATCTAGAGACGGTGGTCTTCCTCTTGATCTTCCATGACACCAAGGAGCTCCCTATGAACACTGCAAATATAAGCTTCCTGTCCTTGGGGCATCCCGTATAATCTGCATCTGTGCATGTTATAACGGTAAGGGATGTTCCTCCGCTAAATAAACGGCCAAGGCCAGGAGAGCTCTTCGGATTCCTCAAAATCATATGGATTGCATCCATATGTGCATATCTAGGTTGCTCGATGAACCGGCTCAGTCTACTCACTGCAAAGGGTATATATGTCCTGATGATTGTCACATATAGGAGATTCCTAACGAGCTCCTTGTACCTCCTCTTGTCTACCTCTTATGTGCCATCATCATATAACTTCATGCTTAGGTCCATAGGAGTAGTGGCAGGCAGGCAGTCTGTCATGCCTATATCAGAAAGAAGATTTGTAACGTACTTTGGGTCTTAACAAGACCTCGTTGCTTCCTGGCGAACTCAAGTCCAAGGAAGCAATGTAAATTGCCAAGATCCTTGGTTACAAACCGTTGACCAAGGAAATACTTAGTTGCACAAATGCCTGACGCATCATCCCATGTACAATGATATCATCAACTTAGACCAGTAAAGCAACTATACCTCTCTGAGTCCTTTGAACGAACAATGAATGATCTGTTGTTGATCTCACTATCCCTTACTACTCTATCAAGTCCGAGAGTTTCTGAAACTATGCTATGGGACTCTACTTAAGGACATAGATAGCCTTATGAAGTATACACACCATATAGGACTCCCCCTCAGCAACGAACCCCGACGGTTGCTGCATGTAGACTTCCTCCTGCAACTCTGCAAGTCACCACAAAGAAAAGCATTCTCCACATCAAGCTGGTATCAGAGAGAAGGATCCACATTGTAGAATGTCTAGCTACGGGAGAGTAAGTATCTTGATAGTCCACCTTATACGTCTGGGTGAACCCACGAGCAACAAAGCTCGCCTTATAATGATTCATGATGCCATCTGCTTGGTGCTTCACTGTGAACACCCACTTGCATCCCACAACACATGCCCTTGTAGATGAAGTTATAACAATGCTCCACGTGTCACGTGACTGTAACATGACCATCCCCTCCTCCATAGTAAGACGCCACCGACTGTCCTACGTCTCCTCATAGTATGTATGTGGTATCTCCACGGCAGACAGTCTCATGACAAACAACCTGAAATCCTCTAAGAGACGCCCTTGGGATGTAAGAGGATAAGTAGCACATGTATATCTCCGCTTCCCCAGAGCAATAAGCACATCAAGATCACTTGCAAACCTGCAAACTAATATCATGAGAGGGAACCTACTCATCCTATAAAGTAGCATGCTGCATAGACAAATCACTGACACCATGAGTAGAAACAGTGTGCTCAGAACATACATGGGGCATGTTACATGATGGGGAAGGCCCATGAGCAGCGGGGAACCAAGGGAAGCCTGTGAACGTAGAAACGTGGCAACAAGTGAGCCAGGGTACTAGGTGGCAGTGGTGGAAGAGCTACAGGAGCAGGTGGTGCTGGTGGAGGTGGTGAGGGTGGTGGAGGTGATGGTGGGACTGGAGGTGGTGGTGCCATACGAGGAGAAGGCACGTATACCTCCTCTCCAGAGTCAGACGAAGTCAACCCATCACATGTAGGAGAGAAATATATGACAGACTCAAAAAAGGTGACATCAACACTGATGGAGTACTTCCACCTAACAGGGTCGAAGTAGCAGTACCCCTTCTGGAAGAGAGTAGCCTACAAAGACTCGCTTGATAGCGCTAAGGGAGATCTTGTCATGACCAGGAATTGGGTGATGCATAAATGCCACAGATCCAATTACAGAGGATGTAAGAGAGAACAGGTCCTTCACGAGAAACGCAATCGAGAAAGGAACCTTCTCTCCTAAAACAAATGACACCATATGGTTCACCAAGTAACCGGCAGTGAGAACCTCAACACTCCAAAAAAGTGTAGAGCACGAGCACGATTCTGAATCAAAAGTGCCCCTGGTCACATCAAGTAAGTGATGGTCTTTGCATTCAGCAACACCGTTCTGCTGAGAAGTGTAAGCACATGACGTATGGTGTATGATGTCAAGAGACTCGAAGAGCTCAGAAAGTTGTAATGTACATAACTATAAGGCATTGTCGGGGCAAAGAAACTTATCAGTAGCAGAAAAATATTTTTAGTTTTAATAATGAAAGATTTCATGGCAGACCCAGCCTCAGACATGTTTTTCAAAAGAAAAACCCACGATAGTCTAGAAAAGTCATCCACCGCTACAAAATAAAGCATGTGTCCCTGGTGACCAGAAACACGACAGATCCCAAATGTGAAAATGGACTAGCTAAAATAAATGACTACTACTGCGACTTTGACGACCAAGAAAAGAAGATCGGCGATGCTTCCCAAGCTGGAAAGCCTCGCAATGGAAGGTTGAACACGTAGATATATGTGGGAGGACATGACAGTTTCTTACAAGGGCGGTGACCAAACCGAAGATGCCATATGTAGAACGAGTCTGATCCAATAGGAACGGAAGAGGCACCAGCATATGGAGACTGGACCAGTCTATAAAGCTCCCTTTGCTCACGGACACATACAATCACCCTGCCCATGAGTATGTCCTGAAATGCAAGAGAAGAGGGGTCAAAATAGGCACAATAATGTAAGTCCTTAGTGATTTGATTAATATAAAATAAAATCATTTGAAAATCTGGTGCATTTAGCACATTCTGCAGGCACATGGATGGCATCAAATGGGCATCCCCCTGTCCTGTAAAAGGTAAATGAATCTCGTTCGCAATGACAACTGATCTGCCAAGGGGTACAGATCTGTATGAAGTAAACCGCGCTCTATCTCTACACAAATGGTGAGAAGCATCAGAATCCATGATCCACTTTGTCATATCTTGTTACAACTGATAAACAAATAGGCTATACCTACGGAGCTCAAAGATGCGCTCTAGTAGAAGTTGCAACATCTGAAGACCTATAGTAGTGCCAGCAGCAGGAGTCATTATCTCCTCCAAATGGAAGATAATATCATCTAACCGCAGATCTGTAGTAGGGGCCAAACTAGCAAGAGGCTATGATTACTCGGTTACACGAGCAGATACGGGATACTCATGCTTTAGATAACATGTATCCTCCGAATGACCATGACAATGGCAATAGGTGCACGGACCATGCTGACATATGCCTCCTCTGTCATGGGAAACTATGCCCTCTGAACTAAGTAGTACCTCTCCTACAGCGAGATGCAGCCATCATTGAGGAGGTATGTGTAGTGGTAGGGTGTGGGATAATGATCCTGTTGAGACGATTGTACACCTCCTCCATGGGAGGGATAGCCCCACCGGTAAGAAGTTGGGTGTGTGATGCCTCGTACTCATGATCAAGAGCAACCAGGAAAACTCCAACGATTGTGGTGTTTATGTACGCCATAGCTACTCAGTAGACATAGTCACTTGTATGAAGCTTCGAAGCTTCTCGAACATGCCCCGGAGCGAAGAATAGAAGCTGTGTAGAGGACGACTATTCTATGTGGCCGTGAAGATGTGATAAATCCCAAATTTATCATCATAATATAGATTTATTATCCTCCTAGCTTAAACATTCCATTAATAATAACTAATAATTATTTTAATTAATAACTAATCTATTGTAGATAATTGACACTAATTGTTGTATATAAATAAATACATTATGGTGCCATTTATTTTATGTGTTTCTTTATTAATAAAAAACTAATAAAAATTAGTTTAATATTCTATATATTATATTTAATAATACAAAAAAATAATAAAAGAAAATAAAATGAGTATTTTTAATACATTAAAAACACTTAAAAATTATTATTATGTATATAAGATGTAATCTCACTTTGAATTCTACATGAAATTATAGATCTCATCGAGATCTACAACTTTCATATTCAACATTTTTCCAATTCATCTTCTAACTATTTCTTTTATATTTTACATTTATTTATTCATTTTAAATTATTTGATTGGGCCACGTGGCCCAATCCGCTCGTCACCTAGTCGCTCCTTAATAACCCAACGCCCACTTTTCTCCATCATCTGATCTTCCAACCCCTTCCATCACAGTCGCTCATCAGCGCTTTGATCATGGCCGCATGATCAAGTCTGATCAAGAGATTAGCACCGCTCGCTCCTGCTCCATCTTCCATCTTTGGATCATTGCATCCAACAGTTGGGGGATCGTACCCAACCTCCTGCCTCAACATCCAAGAGACGCGAACACCACCAACCGCCCAACTTTTGCATTTTCTCCCTCCGTCGTCAGCCCTCCTTTCAACCAACCTCCATCGCCAACTTCTTCCCCTAACTCCCCTCTTCCATGCTACCCTCCTAACTAACAGTAATCCTGACTCCTCTACTAACTGGCGATGGTTGAAACCACCGCTTAGGAACTGCTACCACCATCACCTCCACCTACAAATACCCGACCACCGGAGAAAATTGACCCCATCCACCTTTATGTGAGGGCTTCCCTAGTCATTTCGCTCCACCGGTGACAACGAGACAGAGCGTAGAAGGGTGAAAATGGTGATGACCCTCTGATGATAATCCATGGCTACTGAGCCATGTACACGACCATAATCATGGTCGTTCGAGCTTCTCGTCGTGGTCGCATGAGGCAAGCGAAGGCCAGAGGGTTGAATCAACACTCAAGCCCAGGTCAATTCCTCCATTAGCGTTGTTCTTCAACTCCAGGTTAGAGTAGGTAGCTTTTTATTGCTTTTTCTTCATTTTTTTCTTGCTTTGTATAGTGAGATTCATTCACATCCAACTTTGATTCTACCTTCACCGTACATCAGAGATGTACGCTGGAGATACCATCATTCATCTTCCCTTCTCTATAATCACCCCCCACTCTTATCATCTTCTTCCTTCTTCACGGAAGACCCATTTAGGGCATCACTCCAGCAACTCCACGAGCCCTGCATTTCACTTCACTCCATCAAGCACACACGCTTTGGTTGTTTTCTAACACTTGCAGGTAATCTTCTTTAATGGGAAGAGCTTGGGAAGAATCTCCGTCTAGAGGTTCTTTGTCGGCTTGTGAAATCTGATCAGTCTGTTCACAGATCCTCATAGTTTCTTCTCCCACCAGCAGTGTCGCGAGGTGATTGCGAAGCCTCTTTGATCTTTACTCAGGGAGAAGGAGCAAGGAGAGCTTTGGAGCTCTCGCCGGAGCCCCGCCTCCTCCGTCACACAACGAATGAGGAGCAGGAGTCCCTATTACAATAGCAGTTGGATTTGGTCCAGTCGAGACCGATCCAAGGACGAGAGAGTCTGCCACCTCGCCCTCATTGAGCCAAGTGCCTCGGGTGAGCTGAGCTATCTTCCGAAGCATCCGGGCCACCCACATCGCCCGAACCACCTGTCGTCGATCGAACCTTCGTCCAAGCCTCTTTGCACGTGTGTGGCGCATGAGGGGCATTGATAATTGCAGCCTAGCGTCCATTCTTCTCCAGAATTGCAACCAAGACAACGGGGTGCGTGCTCCACGTGCACCCCTGGTTATTTTACAACGTCACCCCGTCGACTTCTCTATTTTTGCATATATGCCCCCGCACATGGTGTAATTAATAAAAGATGAATGTGGTTTTAGTATTTGCAATTCAATCCCTCTGGGGACTTTCTTGTGTTGTATTTGTTTTAAATTTAATTAAGTTTTATTACATTTATGCCCCTGACTTGTTTATTGAATAACTTGATCATCAAAATTCCAATTAATGTGATTTCAATTTCATTGTAATCCCTATTTAATCGTCTTTGATATGTCTTAACCAATTCTCTGATTTGATGCGTGAATAAATATTAATTAATCAGAGATATTTTTATTCTGTTATCCATGTGTTTAAGGCCATTGATTTAATATATATTCCTTTAATTCATCAATTGGATTTTGATAATAATTATTATAATTGCTTGAGTCTTTTATGTAATTTGAGGGCATAAAAATATGTATATAAATGCATGTTATTGTTTAAATTCATTCCATTCATTTTGTGAATAATTGCTACTCGATCGTACTACAACATACCATTCTTAAAACAACCAATTAGCAGTTAATCAAGATGTGAAGCTGCAACTGAAGAATATTGTTCTCATTCTTCGTTTGACCATATGTAGCTGCCAGGATATCCCACATTGCCTTAGCAGTAGGCTGGTCCATGATATCACCGGTTATCTCTGTGATGAGAATCCTAGAGAGCCAGATACGTGTGTACGCGTCATATTGCTTCCACGAAGCATTCTCCCTAATCTTATGCATCAGCTCCAGCTATGCCAGAATGTCCTCTTTGTTATTTCACTATGTGAGGATCAAGAACTGCATGGACCACAACTCATAGTTGGTCCCATCCATCTTAACGATGAGAACTGGGCCCTTGAAGGCACTGGAAGAAGAGAATACATCACCCTTGCTCTCTAACATGATGAAAAATAAGACTGAAGCAGAACTCAACCGGGGTGATAAAACAATCTAAATGAGTCTAAATGAGCATATAGAGGATTGGTTGTACGTGTAGACACATACAACCATCCCCTTCAATCTGGGATCCTCGCAAGGGCCTAAGGGTTCTTTTAGAGGTCTGAAATCACAATTCTCCGGTCAAAATCAGACCCAAGAAGGACCCTAGAACACGAAAACGTGATGAAGGGGATCAGGATGGATCCCTGGACCACACCGGGGGAACTAGAAGGCCTCGGCGGTGGGTTGTGATGGCGAATAAGGCCCAACAAGGGTCAAGCGGTGGCCCAAGAGACCCAACAGGGGCTGGATGGCGGTGAGGATGCCCTAGGGGATCACCGATGCGGCACTGGCAACACGAGGGGCCCCTGGCGACGCCGCTGAGGCCCTAATGGGCCATTGCGTCGATGCTTAGGAGGGTCCTCGAGGGTTGCCTGGCACTGTTGCAGCCTCCTTGGAGGCATGGCGTCCTGACAGCGTTCCTATTAGCTTGCAGGAGAGGACGAGGGGGCGGCAAGTGGGGTAGGGGATGAGGTACGAGAACTCCGGTTTAGGACCGTCGCTCTGATACCTTATGGAGCAAAACGAATGAATTGATTATTCATGAGGCCAAGGGTTTTCTTATATAAGAGGAAAATCATGTTTGGGCAAATTACATAATAGAGACGGAAAGAAAAGAGAATACATAAAAATATGAATAGAATAGATAAATAATATCTCAACAGTTTCCTATGTATTTAACCAATGAAAAGCTTGAAATATACACTTATTTGCAAAAATAAAGATGGGGTTTTTACATCTATAACCACACCTGCTTTCATATTTGCGTACATAACCATCAATAATTTATAATTACACAAGAAACCCCGGATAGTCACTCTGCCTTATACCCATAACCCTATATTATGTTGGTCTAATAACGCATCCACTCATGTGAGTTGATCTAAACACACCATATCCTAGGGTTGCCATTTACTTTTTTAGTTTTTAAAATTTTTAATTAGTAATTGAAACGGCTCGGATCTTTTCAATATGGATTTAAGCAAATATTTAGATTTTGTTAGGGAGTTCCCTACTAGCGACGTGTTACATCACCCGAATGCAACGAGAAGTTGGCAAGGGTCGCTACATCGCTGCCTGAATGTACTTCAAAATTTGCAAGGGTTCCCGCATGAGGAATGCATGCGGGTAAATAAGCTAGTTTTGTTGCATCGTTGCCTAGACGCAGTCCAAAATAGGGTTCCCGCATGATAGATGCATGTGAGTAAATAAGTTAGTTTAAAAGAAGTTGCGGAGGAAGTTGTGGATAGGTAGTTGGAATATTGCCACTTAAGAGATAGTAGATACTATGGAAAGAAGGAAGATTCGGATACTATGTCTCCAAGAGACAAAATGGGTTGGAGAGAAAGCATGGGAGATCGAGAAGACGGGTTTTAAACTTTAGTATTCATGTAAAGATAAGGGTAGAAAAGGTGTTCGAGTGGTTGTTCAAAGGATTTAAAGGATAGTCTGGTTGAAATGCAAAGATTCAAGGATCGGATTATTTTGCTAAAATTGGTGCTCCAATAAGAAATTCTAAATATCAACCCAGTTTGTGCACCACAAATTGGTTTAAATGAAAGGGTTAGACAAGCTTTTTGGGAGAATTTGGATAAGATTATGCAAGGAATCCCATAAAGAGAACTGATTTGCCTAGATGGAGATTTTAATGGACATGTGGGAAAGGATACTTCAGGGTATACTCGTGTTCATGGAGGCCATGGCTTTGGAGATAGAAACGAAGAGGGAAAAGCCATTCTGGACTATGTAACGGCTTATGGTCTTTTCATAGCAAACACTCTCTTCAAGAAGAGGAAGGAGTATTTATTTACTTATAAGCATGGCCTCAAATTTCAGCGAAATTCGGTCGAATTTCTGTCGAATATCGATATCCAGTCGAAATCGAAATTCGACCGAAATGACCGAAATGACCGAAATATGGGGGTCCTAGTACAAAAAATGACCGAAATGACCGAAATTTTGGTCGAAATTCCACCGAAATTCCATCGAAATTCTGTTTTGGTCGATACCGAAATGGTGACCGAAACCAACATTTAAGGCCTTGCTTATAAGAGTGACCCGGCTAGAACACAGATAGATGATTTTGCATTGATGAGAAGAGATCAGTCGTGTTGCAAAGACTGCAAAGTAATCACAGGAAAGAGTTTGACAACCCAACATCGCTTGTTAGTCATGGAAAATGAAAGGGTTGGTAAAGAAAAGGAGTGTTTCCAAGATCACTAGAACTAGATGGTGGAATCTCAAATTGAAGCAATCAAGCTTCAAGGAGAAGGTTTTAGAAGATTTATCTTGGGATTATAACGTAAGTGCAAACGAGATGTGGGAGACGGTAGCATCTTGTATCTAAAGGGTAGTCAAAAAGATACTAGGCGAGTAGAAGGGAGGAGTCTCAGGTTAAATGGAGGCTTGGTGATGGAGTGGAGAGGTGTAAGAGAAGCTCAATATTAAATGAGCATGCTTTAAAGCTATGTCTAAATATAGAACAGAGGAAACGGTCACAAACTACAAAATAGCGAAGAAGGAAGCAAATAAGGTTGTAAGTGAAGCTGAGTCAAAATCTTATGAAGCTTTGTACAAAAATCTCACTCTAAAGAGAGCCAGAAGGATATATTCAGGTTGGCCAAAGTAAGAGAAAGAAATACCAAAGACCTTTCTCAAGTGAGATGCATTAAGGATGAGGAAAGACACGTGTTTATTACTCAAAAGAATATAGCGATTACACGGAAGTAGTATTTCCATAAGCTTTTCATTGGTGAGGGTAATAGAGAGTATCATTTTGGGAGATATAGCTAGCAGTGATAGTTACTTGAATCGTGCAAGCTATAGACGAATACAAAGGAAGTAGAGGAGGATTTAAAGGTTATGAAACATGGCAAAGATGTAGGACCTGATGACATTCTTATAGAAGTATAGAGAGTTCTAGGTGAATGTGGTTTAACTTGGCTTACAAATTTATTCAATATTATCTGGTGAAGCAAGAAAATGCCTGAAGATTGGAGGAGAAGCATCGTGGTGCATCTTTATAAGAACAAAGGAGACATTCAAATTTGTGTGAATTACAGAGGTATCAAGCCGATGAGTCAAACTATGAAAATTTGGGAAAGTATGATCGAAAGAAGGATGAGGCAAGTTTTCAAAATAAAAGAAAATCAATTCGGATTCATACCAGGTCAGTCAACTATTGAAGTCATCCACTTGTTGAGTATAACAATGGAGGTTTATAGAGCTAAAAGGAAGAATCGTTATATGATTTTTATTGATTTGGAGAAGGCTTATGACTCTGTCCTACGGGAGATATTATGGAAAGTTCTGGAGAAGAGACAAGTGCATGTCATATGCATTAACCACATAAAGGATATGTGTGATAGGGCTTCATCTTGTGTAAGGATCCAGTCTGGGAAGATTAACTATTTTGACATCAATGTTGATCTGCATCAAGGTTCGGCTTTGAGTCAATTCCTTTTTACTTTGATTACGAATGAGTTAACTAGTCACAGTCACGATGAGATACCTTGTTGTACGTTATTCGTTGATGATATTGTGTTGATTGATGAGACTAGAGATGGAGTAGATGAGAAGCTTGAGGTCTGAAGACATGCATTAGAGACTAAAGGATTTCGTATAAGATGGGTTAAGACTGAATATATGGAGTGCACTTTTGATGGAAGTAATGGTGAAGGAATCGAGGTGAAGATTGGTGATGATAAAATTCAGAAGAAAGATTCTTTTAGATATTTGGGATCTATTTTGCAACATGATGGGGAAATTGATGGAGATGTTACTCATATAATAAATACAAGTTGGTTAAAGTGGAGAGGAGCCTCTACTGTTCTATATGATAAGAAATTCTTTTGAAAATTAAAGGAAAGTTTTATAAAGCAATCGTGAGACATGTTATACTATATAGATCTGAATGTTGGCATGTGAAAATGTTGGCATGTGAACCATAGACATGTGCAGAGAATGGCATTAGCAGAAATGAAAAAGCTAAGGTGAATGTGTGGACATACACGTAGAAAAGTTGGTGTAGCTCCGATCGAGGATAAGATGCGAGAAAATTGCTTAAGGTAGTTTGGCCATTTGCAAATGAGGTAGCTCATGCACCAGTTAGGAGATGTGAGTCTTGGGATATTGAGCCGGCTAAGAGAGGGCAAGGAAGGCACGATAAAGTGTTGGAATAAAACTATCAGAAGGGATCTTAGTTTTTTGGATCTAAGCCAATGAATGAACCAAAATAGATCTGAATGGAGGCAAAGAATCCATGTACCGACCCTATTTAATGTGGGAAAAGGCTTTGTTGTTGTTGTAGTAGCCTCCTCTTCCTTCTTCCCCTCCAACCCCCACTAACCCCCTCCTCCGCCCTGTCCTCCAGCCCCTCCTTCACCCACCAACCCCTGTCCTTCAAGCCCGTTTTAACTATTTATTAACAATATACTTCCACATAAAAAATCAACAACAAAATTCCAAGAATAAGATGATGTTCAACTTTGATGTAGATTCACGATCAGATGTATATATCGACATAATATTACCCACATTATTCAAATTATTGAGATTAAAGATCTTTAAATTTCAATCTTGTTGAAACTATACGCAGTATAATAATGATGTTCAAGTTATCTTAACAGTTTTATAAATTTGTATTATCCACATTTCTCATATTCATAGTCATTTTTTATTTATCACCTTAGGATGCAACTGATATGGATATATCTGTATCCAATATGCCACTTTATCAATTTTATACAGATTTCGACATCCGTATCTATATTATTTTTTAAAATGAAAATACATAAAGATATCACTTTGATATTCGCAAAGATTCATATATGTATTTCTATATCCATTTTCATATATAAATATAGTGGCATTCAATTACAAAATCCGTTCATAGCAGCACAAATGACTAGAATTTGTTTTTCAATGGGAAGTGATTCGTATTGTAGTTTTTTGGAACTTTTGTTAGCCATGCACCTCTATTTAGCAATGCTTAAGTAGCAGCGTCAAGGTCTGATCCAAAATGAGGGAACGCTGCTACTTCTCGATATTGTAACAATTCCAGTTTTTAAACTACCGCAGACTTATTTCATAACTTTCGATTGAGCTGATGACCCAACACAACTGACAGATAAGCCAACGTTAATAGTAGGTCAGAGTCCGTGATAAAAGACCTCTAATTCCATATAGATTTATCCATCAGTGATGAGAATTACATTGGTTGGTAATATCTCAATGGTTAGGATATATCTTGATATGTCGCCGATTTAATTTAACTATATGTAAAATATATTTACCCCTTCCTTTACCATATTTGATATATTTGTTATGACATTAATACATTTAGTATACTTATATCATGTGTAAGACGTCCAGTGCATGTATATTTAAGATAATATATAGAGTATTTCACATTGGCTGGCTGGCGTGGGGCTTTGCTTTCAAGAGGGGGTCGCCTTGTTCTTCTCAAGGCGGTGCTTTCTTCGATCCCGGTATTCTTTCTTTCTATTCGTCGCATGCCGATGGGGATTCGCCTGCGTCTTGAGCGTTGTATGCGTCGGTTCTTGTTGGGGAGGAAGGGGGAGGGGGGAAGGGGGTGCATCTTGTGGTGTGGGATGAGGTTACTAGGAGCAAGCGGGAAGGTGGCCTGGGTGTGCGGAGGCTGGAGGTTGTTGATGATGCTCTTCTTCTCAAATGGGTGAGCAGAATTTGGGGTCAGGGAGATAACTTTTTTTATTTCTGTTCTGAGGGAGTTTCTTGGGGAAGGTAGGTTGGGGCTGGTGCGGGGGGGCGTGGCCGCTGTCCATACTACGTTTTGGCGTAGTGTGTTGGATGTCTTTGCTAGGAATGTTTCGTTCTTTAGGCATGTGCTGGGGAAGGGGGACTCTTTTAAATTTTGGGTTGACGATTAGACGGGAAGGGAATCCTTGAATGAGTGTTTCCCCGTTTGTTTGCATTGGCGGCTGACAAAGATGCTTCGGTTGCCTCCTGCTGGGTGGATGGTTGCTGGTGTCCGCGTTTCCTCGCGAATTTTTCGGACCAGCGACTTGATGATTTTATTTCACTTCTGGAGGACGCCATCGGTGACGCTGATCGGCCTAATGATGGTCTGGATCACTGGGCTTGGAAGGATGGCACCTTCTCCACGAGGAAGGCTTATAGGGCTTTGGCTCCGCCCCCACCAGATGGGGCCGATCTCCTGGTGCGCGATTCTTGCTTTTTTTTTAGCATGAGGCTTCCTGAGCGCATTGGCTTTTTCCTTTGGCTTCTACGCAGAAAGAGGTTGTTGACGTGATCGCTGTGCTAGATTCTTGGATAATGTCGTCAATAGCTGTGTCCTTTGTGATTCGGCTGTGGAAACCATTGATCACTAATTCTTCGGCTGCCCCATGGTCCGAGGGATTTGGGATGATCTGGATTGGGTGAGATCGGATAACCTGTCTGCTTTCTGCGAAATGTTGGTGTGTAACAGGAACAGGGTTAGGAGGGACATCTTGACCCCGATTGCAAGGTTGTGGTCCATATGGTTGGGAAGGAATGAGGCCCTCTTCTCCGGCCAACGCTTTTACAGGGATAACGTACTTATTCATTGTTCGCGTCTTGTGGATGACTGGTGTGCGGTGTAGGCCGCAGTTTGCTTTTGGGGGTGGTGGTATACTGTTGTATATTCGCTCTTTCTGTCTTGTACTGTCCTGTACGTTTTTTTTCCTTCTTTGTCTTCTTCTTCTCTTTAGCTTTTTAATTTATTGGGGCGAACACCGTTGAGTGTCTCCCCCTTTTTTTTAGCCTCAAAAAAATATATATAGAGTATTTCGGTTATTAGACGTATCACATCAGTATCGATTTTTATCTCTATCTGTTTTAAGGATATGGTAACATAAATTTCATATCAAATTGTTACCAATGTATGTGTTCGTATTTAAAAACAGATAAGGATATAATAACACTTATATCACAATTCATATCCAACCATTTGCATCCCTACTGCCACCTCCCCCAATTGTCTCTTATCACCAATTAATGCATGATCCAAACTAGGAATGCAAACGGACGGATATATATACATATATAGGTGTTACCATGTCTTTATCCATTTTAAAATTTGGATACAAATACGTGAACAAATATCTTGCAGATACTAAAACTCACAGATCATAGTTTAAATGAAAACAACAAATGCATTTGTATCCATATTTGCAAAAAAATCCTTATATGTATCTATATTTACCAAAAATCAAGTTATCCATATCTTTTCAAAATTCGATATGATAGCAAACAAATCCGATTGCATCGATGTCTATATCCAAGGACATTCATATATCAAACATCATCATCGAAAGTATAAGAAGGAATATTGAGATATTGAGAAAGAGAAGACATGGACTATAGAAATTTAAAACTTGTGCAGGATAGTGCACAATCAAGTGATAGGAATAACCATGGAGGATAATTGTACAAAATAAGAACCAAATTGAGTCCTTAATTCATGACAAGGTATTGAGAGAGATGCCACTATGATGTCCCCCGGAATGGAAACATAAGTTCACTAGGGGAAGTTCGGAATTACCATTCCCGTGTTTGTAAGGATCCTTTTTCCACCAGAATTGTGATTACCACATAATTATACCTTACTAAATGATGGAATGGAATCCGCATTGGAATTCTAATTCCATTTATTAATCCATTACAATATAAAAACGGGACCTACAAGAAAACAATTTTAATTTAGTGAAGTGAATGGATTGAGGGAATGTCCTCTTCATTTTATAATAGGGCATAAGAGTGGTTATTTACAGCCAAAAAGGTGTCAAGATCCAAGAGATACACCAGTAAGCTTGTAATAACATTAGATTTCATAACAGCTACCAAAACACAAAACCAGTCGACTTCAAAGATTACTTAGTCAACTGAAAAGTGTTTCAATCAGACAAAATTGGTCACAAGTCAGCTCAATAAATCAACATTCATAAAATGGTTATTAACCGCTAAGGGAAATGGTCGATTGAACCCCTCTAATGGTCTGGTGGTAGAAGCAGTGGCTCCCACTTTAAAGGACCAGGATTCGAATCCCGCTACTAGTAAAAAAAATGGAAGTTAATAAGTTATTTTGCGTAATAAGTTAAGAAGTTAGTCAAGTGGTTTATCCAAAAAGAAAAATTGGATGTGCTTGTCAAAGACATTCAACGGTTGAATAAGTCATCATGGAATCACGGTATTAAAAGCATGCCTCAGGCGCTCGAGGCTTACACTTCGAGAATAGGTGGCTATTTAGCCTCGAGTCATGTGCCTCGATCCATTCTAGGAGGTGTGTGCCTCATGTCATTGAGGCGGAATGCCTAGAGGGGAGGCGAGGTGCTCAACTGAAGCATTTTAGCTTTTTTAGAGTGTTTCGTTGATGATATTAATTGCTCACTTGGTAGTTTGAGAAGCTTATAAATGTATGCTTATTAAGGATACATGTATACAAGATGAATGCCTAATTTGATGAGTTTTCATGTTCATCATTTCATATTTACCATTGTTGCGACCCCCATGTTGGTATAGTAAGGTACGGCAGCAGGCTTCGACTGCCCTTCTTGTGCAGAGAAAAGGTTCTATAAAAATATCTTTGTGACAAATATCAAATATGTATTAATTAGGGATATTTACACCGATAACCCTGAGTAATTTCGTAATTACCCCAAAAACCCTCTATAATCACGAATTACACATATGACCTTGAATAATACTTAACTCTTATACTCATAACCCCGTGTTAATTTCCACCCAATTTTCCGTTAAGTATGATGGTGTCCGTTGAGTATTTTACATTTTATACCCTTTCAATTTCCATTATTTACGAATGACCCCTCCCCCTCCTACAGCAAGTCAACCCCCTCCCCCCCTCCGCCGACTTCCGCCTGCCGAGAGCCCGCAACCTCCCTTCCCCGATCTCCTCCTCAAGCCAAGCCCGACCCCGACCTCCTCCTCACCCCCACCAACACCGTCAGCGAAGCCCCCGCTCCAATCTCGCCTAGAAGCGCAACCCAGCCTGCCCCCTCCCCCCAGCACCGCCTTCGAAGCCTCCAAGCTCGAGTGCCTACAAGCCCGGCCCCTTCCCCCCGCACCGCCAAGCTCGCCTGGACGCGCCCCCCTCCCCGTGCCTGCAAGCCCACCCCTTCCCCCCGCCTCCCCCCCCCCCCCCGCGTGCCTGCAAGCCCGCTCCTTCCCCCCGCTCCGCCAAGCCTCCCCCCACCCCCCCCACCCCCGCGTGCCTGCAAGCCCGCTCCCTTCCCCCCGCACCGCCAAGCTCGCCTGGACCCCCCCCCCCCCCCCGTTCCTGCAAGCCCACCCCCTTACCCCCGCACCGCCAAGCTTACCCCTCCCCCGTGCTCCAAGCTCGCCTGGACACCCTCACTCCCTATTCCTGCAAGCCCACCCCCTTCCCCCAGCATCACCAAGCTCGCTTGGACGACCCTCCTGTGCGTGTGCCTAAAAGCCCGCCCCCTTCCCCCCGTACTGCCAAGCTCGCTTGGATGACTCCCTCCCCCTGCACCGGCACCGTCTTAGAAGACTCCCCTGCAGGCTCCGCGACCCATCGCGTCCTGCTTGGAAGCCCCTCCTCCCCCTGCACCAGCATCCTGCTTGGAAGCCCCTCCTCCTCATGTGCTGGCACCTTCGTGAGCCTCCAACCTCGTCTGGAAAATCCACCCCTGCTGGCAGCCTCACCGTCGTCAACCTCTCCCTGCAAGACCTCCCTTCTCCAATCCATCCTGGAAGCACCGCAACCTGCACGTGTTTTTCCTTTTTTCTTGTTGACCTTTGATTAATCCTAGTTGTTAGATCGTGTATCGGTTAATTAACTCACTCATGTGGTTGAGTTAATGAAGAAAACTAACGAAAGGTTATGGGTGTAAAAAGGAGTATGTATTCAAGGTTCTGGATGTAATTCATTATTATAGAGGGTTTCTGGGGTAATTACGAAATTACTCAGGGTTATGTGTGTAAATATCCCTATTAATTAATTCCTTCGTAAAATTTAAAGAATGAATAAATCTTTGATTGGATGAAAACATTGTAGAAAGGGATATGGAGTTGTTATATCTGCTTTTTTGGTGTTTTTATCTCTATTATTTCATCATGTACTATATGTTGAGATATTTGTATCTCTTTATATTTATTTCTTATTTAAATTTCTTTCATGTGCCTTTTATGTAATTAACTCAGGATTTTTCTCCTATACAAGAAAGCCCTAGGGTCTCTTCAATGATATGCAAATTCTATTCTCCCAACATGGTATCGGAGCAACGATCCTAGACCGGGGTTCCCACATCTCAAAACCCTAACCGTAGTCGTCGCCCCCTCCCTCCCTTCCGCCATCGTCGGCAACCACAGGTCGCCACCTGCCCCTCCAGACAGCCACCAGCACTGCCGTAGGCAGCCAGCACCACCGTAGGCCGCCAGCAGCACCGCTGCAGGCCACCGACAACCTCCCACTAGGCCACCGCTCATAGTCTAGTGGCCTGCCTGCTGCCC
The DNA here is from genome assembly GCA_037367405.1 of Ottelia alismoides. Taxonomy (NCBI): domain Eukaryota; kingdom Viridiplantae; phylum Streptophyta; class Magnoliopsida; order Alismatales; family Hydrocharitaceae; genus Ottelia; species Ottelia alismoides. The sequence continues at coordinate 47,083 of JAZKJV010011101.1, forward strand.
ACTACAGCCTTGCGGCTGTCTGTTGATCGGATGTAGCCGCTCCCACGGGTTGTAAGCCGCCAAACCTCCTACGGAGTGCAGTCTGCCTCTTGTTGCTACATTATACGATCTGATTTCGACCAGAAATTATGGTTACGGACATCTAAATCAAGTTTTCCGATCCTAGACTACAACAAGGGTTGAAGAGGATGGTTGTATGAGTCTACACGTACAACCATTCCTTCATATGATTGTATAGACTTGCTCAGAGTAGTCTACGCCCCAGTTTAGGTCCGAATCTGCGGCATTTTTTCATTATGGAAAAGAACAAGGGTGACGTATTTTCGTCATCCGGTGTCTTCAAGGGCCCAGCTCCCATCTTGAAGATAGATAGGACCAACTACGAGTTGTGTTCCGTGCAGTTTCGCACCCTTATGCATTGCCATAATAAAGAGCATATTTTGAATGATTCTGAGCTGACGGACAAGATTGGGGCTAATGCTTCATGGAAGCAAGATGATGCCTATGCATAGATTTGGCTCTCCGAGACGCTCACCACGAAGATTGCCAATGACATCATCAATCAACCCACAGCCAAGGCTATGTGGGATATCCTTGCTTATACATATGGGCAAGCCAAGAATGAGAGCAAGATCCTCCAATTGCAGTTTGATATATTCTCGACCAAGTAGAATGGTCGGCCTCTTCATGCCCACTTCTCGCATCTCCGAGGCATATTTGAGCATCTTCATAGCTTTATGCCCATTACTACCAATACTGAGCAGCAGCAGGCATATCGGAACGCAACTATAACAGGAGTCTTTTTGTCATCCCTTGACTTTGATGCAGTGTGGCCCTATTTTTTGGGGCGACGATAAATAATAATTTTTATGGTGGATTTTTTGGTAGAAGAAAAGAGAGGGGTTGAGAAGAAGAACTCGTCGGGAATACGAGAGGTTGAGGGAGAAGAACGTGGAGATCGCGGGAGGAGAGAGGAGAGATAGAGAGAGATAATATCTCAAAATTTTCTTAATACTTGACTGCCCAAAAACATTGGACCCTCATCCCTTTATATAGGAGGGATGATTTTACAAAAATAGAAACTAAATTCAAATTGGAAACAAACTTACCCTAATTTGACTCCGACACATTTAAAATTCAAATTGACCTCTAATTATCCTAATTAGACTCTAACTAATTAATTGACCAAAATCTACGAATAATTGTTGAGATCACATGCGATCCCTATTTATTTAATTAGGTAAACGTAAATAAAATTAACTAAAATTTTCAACGACTCAAATAAACATAAAAGTGTGGCCCTATTTTTTGGGGCCGCGCTACATCAGACTCTGAGTATGATGCAGCACATACTCAACTGCTTATTAGAGAGACGATACCACCAATGGAGGAGGTCTACAAGAGGTTGAGCATAATCACTACATCATCTCCTTCCACGGCCCAAACTCCCTCTGCGATGGTAGTTTCTCGTGGCAAAGGGGTACTTCACAGTTCTGCGGGCAAGGATTCCGTGGTCGAGGAGGACATCAGTGTGGCCCATGCTCACATTGCCACTGCCCAGGTCATTCGGAGGGGACATGCTATCTGAAGCATGGGTATCTTGCATCTTCCCGTGTAGCTGAGCAGACAGAGACTACTCCGGCTCCTTCTCATGATACGAGGCTTGATGATATTGTCTCTAGATTGAGAGAGATGATGACTACATCGTCCACCCCAGTTGCAGGACCTTTAGATGTTGCAGTTGCTCCCAGAGCTTATACGAGTTCGTCAGGTATTTCTTATGTACTTACCTATTGTAGCAGTTCAGATTTGATTGATTGGATCATGGAGTCTGGAGCATCTCATCATGTGTGGAGATCGAGCTCAATTTAGTTTTTACAGATCTATCTCAATCGGTAGATCAGTGGTGATTGCAAATGGGGTTCATCTACCCATTGTTGGTCAGGGGGGAGATTGTCCTATCCCCCTCGATGCGCCTGCAGAATGTCTAACATGCTCCAGCATTTTAGATGAATCTTTTGTCTACTAGTCAGATTACAAAAGATTTACATTATCGTACCATATTTGCCCCCATCTTCTCTTGTGTTTCAAGACATACTCACGGGCAGGGTGATGAGATGTGGCCGTGAGCAGAGAGGATTTTATAAACTGGTCCAGCCTCCTTGTGCTGGTGCTACTACCATTCCATCTGAATCAGTTTCTCCTTTCATGTGGCATCTTCGCTTTGGTCACCTTCCTCTGCAAAAAATGTGTCATGTTACCACCTTGGAGTGTGAAGAATGTCAGATTGGGAAGCACCATTGTCTTCTTTTCCGAGTCGTCGGAGCCGTCACAGTAGTCAGTCATTTGAGTTGTTTCATTTTAACATTTAGGTCCTAGTCGTTTTCTCGATCATCAGGGACATCGGTTCTATATGGTCATCGTGGATGATTTTTCTAGATTATCTTGGGTTTTCTTACTGAAGAATAAGTCTGAAGATGGTCCTGTTATTAAATCATTTCTTACTGAAATTAAGAACATTTTTTCATTGTGAAGTTTATTCGCAGTGACAATGCCTTCCTCCACTTTACAGTTGTCTAACTTTCTCAGGTCTGTTGGTATTGTTCATCAGAATTCTTGTGCTTACACTTCGTAGCAGAATGGTATTGTTGAACGCAAACACCATCATCTTCTTGATGTCACGAGGACTCTTTTGATTCTGAGTCGAACTTCTCATTCGTTATGGGGTGATGCGGTCCGAAGATGGTCATGTTATTAAATCATTTCTTATTGAAATTAAGAACATTTTTTGTTAATGTGAAGTTTATTCGCACTGACAATGCCTTGGAATTCTCCACTTTACAGTTGTCTGACTTTCTCAGATCTCTTGGTATTGTTCATTAGACTTCTTGTGCTTACACTTCGTAGCAGAATGGTATTGTTGAATGCAAACACCGTCATCTTCTTGATGTCACGAGGACTCATTTGATTCTGAGTCGAACTTCTCATTTGTTCGGGGGTGATGCGGTCCTCAATGCATGCTACTTAGTGAATTGCATGCCTTCCGCTGTCCTTGGAGAAAAGGTTCCTCTCTTGATTGCATTTCTCGAGAAGGACATATTCTCTCTTACTCCCAAGGTCTTCGGTTATGTGTCCTTTGTCCACAATTTTACTCATGGCAGTGACAAGCTCTCTCCAAGAGCTATCAAATGTGTGTTCGTTGGATATTCTCGTAACCAAAAAGGTATAGGTGTTTTGACCTTGTATGGGGAAAGTATTATGTGAGTGTTAATGTCACAATTTTTAGTCTATTATGTATTTCTCTCCTGCAGGTGGCAGGTTGTCTAACTCCAACTAGGGTGAGGATGTCTTTGTTCCACCACATCCGTTATCTCCATCAACTCCACCTCATGTTGTGTCACAGTCATCTCCACCACCACCCCCTCCACCTCTGTCTATTCTGACGCAGTTCTTGCCACATTTTTATGTTCGCAGGTCCTCTACTCGCCCCTAAGCACATGCACCTTACCCGTCATCCAGCATGCCTCATGTATGTACTGATCACATTGTTTCTACTGATGGCATTGGTGCATGTTTGTACCACAGGATACTCTACAGAAGGAGTTGACACCAGAAAACAGAGAGGTTGATGATATGGATGTACCTATTGCCTTGAGGAAGCCGTAGCGTAACTGTGTCACTTGTCCTCTAGCTGCTCATTTTTCCTTGGATCATCTTTCATATGAGTACAAGAGAGTTGTTGTGGGACTTTCTGCTATCACTATCCTACGAACATACTAGGAGGCCATACATGATAGTAGCTAACGACTTTCCATGGAGGAGGAGATGGTTGCTTTGCAGTCTCGTGGTACATGGAGTGTTGTTTCTGCTCATCCAGATGCCTCTGTTGTGGGGTGCAAATGAATCTTTACGGTCAAGTAACAGGCAAATGTTAGTGTTGATCGCTACAAGGTAAGGCTTGTAGCACGTGGATTCACCCAAACTTATGGGTAGACTATTAGGATGCCTTCTCCCCAGTAGCCAGACATTCGACATTGCACAATCTTCTATCGGTTGTTGTGACTCGGAACTGGCTTCTTTACTAACATGATGTGAAGAATGTGTTTCTATAAGGAGATCTACAGGATGAGGTATATATGTAGCAGCCACTAGGGTTTGTTGCTGAGGAGGGGTCTCAGAAGATGTGTAGGCTCCACAAGGTGATTTACGGCCTGAAGCAGAATCCGAGAGCTTGGTACGATATGCTATCAGAGCTGATAGAGCGTCAGGGGTTTGCGTAATCCACCGCGGATCATTCGCTTTTTGTTCAAAGTGCACAGAGTAGTACAGTTGTCATTCTGGTTTATGTTGATATTATTGTCACAGGTGATGATGAGCAAGGCATTCAGGCTACCAAGGAGTTCCTAGGTCAGCAGTTTGTGACTAAAGATCTTGGTAGTCTTCGTTACTTCCTTGGATTAGAGTTCTCCAAAAACCATAGTGGTCTTGTGATGACCTAGAGGAAGTTTGTGACTGATCTTCTACTTGAGACAGGGATGACAATGTGCAAGCCTGCTACTACCCCTATGGATCCGAGCATGCGATTATATGATGATGACACTGAGGAGGTAGACAAGAGGAGATACAGGGAGCTTTTTGGAAGCTCATCTATGATACTATCATCGGGCCAGACATATCCTTTGTTGTTAGCAAGGTGAGTCAATTTATGGAGCATCCCAGGAAGGTTCATATGGATGTTGTTTATATGATTCTGAGATATATGAAGACTTCACCAGGTACTGGTCTTCTATTCAGCAGAGGTACATCTCCTGAGGTGATAGCTTGTGCAGGTGCAGATTATGCAGGATGCCCTAGAGATGGGAAGTCTACTTCATGCTTTGCTATTTTTGTTGGGAACTCACTAGTGTTAAGGAAAAGCAAGAAGCAGACAGTAGTTACTAGATCCAGTGCAGAGTCTGAGTACAGAGCCATGGCTCAAGGAAGCATGGAGATGATGTGGGTTAGATCAATCTAGAATGATCTTGCTATTGTTGTACCACTTCCCATGCAGCTTTTATGCGACAATCAAGCAGCTCTGTTTATTGCCAATAATCATGTATTCTATGAACAGACCAAGCATATAGAGGTGGATTGCCACTATACCAGAGACATGATCCAGAAGGGTCTCATATCCACCTCTCATGTACCTACTGGAGATCATATTGTTGATATGTAAAGCCTTGCTAGAGGTCCATTTCAGAGATGTTGTTCCGAGCTGAGCATGATAGACATATATGCTCCAGCTTGAGGGGGGTGTTGAGATATTTGTATCTCTTTATATTTATTTAGTATTCTATTTCCTTCATGTGTCTCTTATGTAATTAATCCAGGGCTTTTGTCCTATATAAGAGAGCCCTAGGGTCTCTTCAATGATATGCAAATTCTATTCTCCCAACACTATAGTGTTATGTATTATATGTTTGTCAGAAAATATATATTACATCAACATATGTAATTATAGTTTGTGCGTATTTTTCTCTACAAAATGAGGATTACACCTCAACTGCCTCGAGGCTACACCTCATCTCAATTCTAAGGAAAATGTGTGTTCCTCCTTTCATTTTTTTCAAAGCTTGCATGGAACCAACCATTGCCCCTTTCAGTCGACTTGTCTAAAATCGTATTTGGTGTAGAATTAATTTTTTAAGTAGTCTAAAAGATTTTGGCTCTTTTACATAAATTCTATAAAGTAAGAAATCAACTCAGAACTTGTTGACATCTTCTCTAGGAGTCTTCTTCGAATATATCTTAAGAATATAAATCTTCTTATGCATTGGTAATTCAATGAAATACATCAAGAGTGATAGTGCCATGATCTCTTTTGAATATTAAGTTAGCTCAAACAGGAATAAGAGTGCCTTTCAAGCGGAGCACTTAAATAACACCTGATAAACCAACTTGCAGCTTGTCCTGCAATAAAGATTAGTAGAGACAAAACAAATACTTACAGAAAGAGACTGATTATCAAAATAAATCATGATGCTAGTTTCACTATCAGAATTGTGCATAAATCATCTATAATTATGTTGCAGTTGATTTGCCTCAAAAAATATGAATCCTAATCAATGAATTTCTTTGTTTGATCAACTCTACAGAATTCTTTCACTAGTTTAGGAGGGGATGGCGGTAAACATGGTACTATCATCTTACTATAATCATCGACGATATGATCATGAAGACTTCTTGGAGAAATTCTATAGCATTTTTTTTCATAATAAACTGCTACCATAACATGTCACAGTGAGCTACAGTCTACAAAAAAACCACCAACATCAATATATTTTAGATGTTGACCAACAATATAAGCATCCTAAAAATACAATTGTTTTCAACCCTTAATTTCCTCGATTAGGATGTCCAATTTCAATCATATTTGAAGCAATTCAATTGACAACTAAATCCATAAAATAGATAAAAGGCTGCCAGGAAATTCCCAACTCTTGATCTCAATTTATATGAATATTTGAGTCCTGCAGCTGCCACCTAAAAAACAAGGGTTCAAATCCCCCCTTGTGGGGGTGACATTGAGTAGTCGACTGCCAGCGTAAAAAATAGTCGAATCTTCAACAAGGATTTGAGCAAGAATCCATGTAGCCGACCCTACTTATATTGGGAGAAAGCTTTGCCAATTTTTTTATTTGAGTCATGCGGCTTAAAAAATCCAAAGAGAACAGCACTAACACACACCATCTCCAACAATGTGAGTAATAACGTGAACAAAAGGCAATTAGATGTTTAGATAACATAGATTTGGGCAGAAGACCAAAGTGATAAAGATTAGTGACATATATCGCATGTGAACAAAAAACAGGTAGATCACATTAATGTGAGCAGAACATCCCAGTGACAAATATCGGTCACAAATATCTCATTATTTTCTAATTTGAGGCAAAATGAGTCATACCTTGCATGAGAAGGTCAATCTTGTTATCATTTAGGATCCAATAAGCCCTATACTCTTTCAAAATATTAACAAAATCACCTGTTGAATTATGCTTATCATGAATTTGTAATACCCTCTTTCAAAGAAAAATATACGAGTAAAAATCAATGAAATGCTAATGGAGTATGATTTACAAAGTAACTCATTTTCAAAGGTGAATTAAGGTGGCTTAGTCATCCTATAGATGGGGGAGAACCCTAATCCATTATCACAAAAGATAATTACTGATACAAGGTACAAATGTGCAGCTACTGTTAATCTGGCAATATGGTACCTGGATTAGAACAAAAAAAAGTGTGATAGTGAGTTCAAACCTTGTAGTTTTATCTGGCACCATCTGTTTTTTTAAGGATATGGCATCATTAAGTAGAAATTATCTAGTAGAGAAAGTTGTGTTTTAAAAAAGAAACCACCTAGTTAAAAACCATATGCTCAAGCTTGGTTTGGAATAAAAGTAATGTTGTGATTCAGATCGAGTTCATAACATCCGTAAGAAGTGTTCAGCTAGATATAATATTTTTTTCACACAAAATCCAAGCTTTTTCCCACTTGAGAGGGGTCAGCTACCGGGCTTTTTGCTTCCGCACAGAGAAGAATTGAATCATACTGTAGCTTAAATCCAACTCCACCTTGATAGTCTCCTACAATACATTTTTGGCTTTTCCCCAACCCCTGTTACACGACTTTTCTCATAACTTCTCAGACAGTCAAACTGAATCACTATTACAGCTCCTTTGCACAGGTTCAAACCACCTTAGTCGAGCTTTTATCATTCTATTCTTCAACTGATACCCAAGGTTTTAAAAAATGTGAGGCGTATCGAGGCGTTTTCCTATTATTGCCTCGAGGCATAAGCCTCGAGGCGTATCGAGGTGTAAGCCTCACTCATGAAAAAAAATTGCATAAAATATAAATATTAATCGTAATTACAATTTTCAAGTTCTAGAAATTAAATAGTTATGATTAAATACATAACTCCGTGATATTTCAAGGCTAACAACATGGTTTAAACATCCAAGTTGTTATATAACTCTCCTTTTTTAAACTCTAAATCTGTAAGGAGTCAAGTAAATATGGATATGTAAGCACAATAATGGGTAACTCTCCGCAAAATTTAAAGTTTTGAGTAAAATTTAACTAAAGGGAGTAGATGTAACATACCATTTTCAAAATTAGATGAGATACGTGTCATTCAATTGAGAAGGACAAGAGAGTACGCAGTGAATCTGTGATCACTTTTTACTTTACCATAATGATTGGGGGATAAAATACTTGAATATTACATGTTATGATCATCTTTGTTCAGGCATGCTTTGATGTGAATTAATTTAGTCCCGATTGAATAGAAGAAAAGATGAGACATGTTTATAAAATATACTTTTCAAAATTTAGGTCAAAGTAGGGGACTTGCATCCAAACATTTTAATAAAGAATGCATTTATACTTGATTCATACTAAAGAGTAGAGGCATTAGATTTAGGGACTCAAGACTCAATTTTTTGTTTGTGTTGATTTATAAAAAAACATGCATAACAAAGTAAAAATAAGATTAATATGTTAATAAATTAAAAAAATGCATTTCCGTAAATCATGAGCTTAAAGACTTGAAAATACTTGTCTACGAAAGATGAAAAGTTTACAATAAAAAAGAAAAGGATAAAATACTGTAGAAAAAAATCGAAAAAAATAGTCCATATATGAGGCAGCGCCTCATAAGCCTCGAGGCGCATGCCTCACTGAGGCTGAGATGCCTCACCGCCTCGAGGCGCGTTTTTAAAAACAATGCTGATACCACACAAAGCTTCTATTAACTCATGGCAAATCTGTTTTTTCTTTGTGTAACTAAACATCCATGCAGCATATTCATCTCAGCTACAGACATTCCCTACATATGTCCATAGATAACGGTACCCAATGTCATAGAGTATAGTAGATCTCACTATAGCTGTATAGTATTTTCCTTTGAATTTGAAAGATACCTTCTTATCACAAGGTATACTGAAGCTCCTCTCCACCTCAACCATCCAATATTAATTCTTTAAGTAACATCTCCATCAATTCTCCATTCTCAAGCTTCATGTAAACCATTTCTTGTCTCATCCATTAAAAAAATATCATTTTCAAACAACATACACCTATGTATGATGTTAATTCGTCCATAATTAAGGTAGAAAAGGGAGGACTCGACATTGATCCTTGGGAAGATATTGATAACAAAATGACATGTAATCCCAGTTGAGGACCTCACACAAGTCGTTGCATGGTCATACGTTTCTCTGATTAGGATGATGTATAAAATAAGAAAGCATCTTTTCTCGAGAATCCTTTGCACAATTTATCTAGATATATTATCATAAGTCTTCTCCAAATCAATGAATAATATATGAGCATCCTCTTTTATTTATAAAAACTTCCATCAAACAAAGAAGTTATATGCCTTAGTTGTAGACCTACAAGGTAGAAAACGACGGTTCCCCGATACTATGAAAATTTGTCTTGACCTTCTTTCAATAATCATCTTCCACAACTTAATATGCATCATCATTTTGATATCAAATAATTTGTACAATTTTTTATCACCTTTGTTCTTGTATTAAGGTATCATAATACTTTTTCTCCATTCATTTTGGCATCTTCATGTTTTGCCAATAATATGAATAATCATGTAAGCCAAGTGATACCTTCTCCTCCTCCGCACTTCTTTCAAACATCCACTGAAATGTCACCCAACCCAACTACTTTACATACTTTATCATTTTCACAGTTCCCCTTTCGTCCCTCATTTAAACGTGTCGATAATAAAAAAATACCGAAACCACACTGTTGTCGTTGCCCTTTGAGCACGCCTCCTATGCTTACCACTAGCCTATGTGAATCACAAAGCAAATGTCAATCCCAACGAGCCTATATAAATAAGTGTAAGCGAAGATTCATGTGAGATTCAGAACATGTGAGCTCCTCAATGATGATCTCGACATGACCATTCTCATTAAGAAGCTGAAATAACGCGGAGATCAAGGGAGGAGGGCAAGGCGGGAGCAAAGTCGATGCGACGACCGCTCACTCAATCCAAGCGTTAAATCAACAATTAACCCACACGAAAGATATCAATCAATGAAGAAACATGTGCGAATCAAAATTTATTATAAACCCTGCAAATAAATGTGTATAGTGACAAGCAGAGTAGGGTGTCGAACACAGAAAACAACACGTTGTAGCACTCAATATTATTTATAAATAAATGATAAACCAAAAATATAGGTATGTATGTATATAATTATGCACACTATTAACCAAAGAATGTGGATTTTTAAGATATGCTTTTTTATTATATTTATATATATATATTAAATTTTTTATTTTAAAATAATTATAGAATATTTATAATATTAGATAATATTATAACTTATATAATACTATATATGGATATATAATACCCTAATGGATAATATACTTATAAATATAAGTAAAAATAGTCAAAAATATCAAAATAAAATGTTTTTTATGTTTTTTATGATTTTTCATTATTTTTGTGATTTTAAGGGAATTTTTGCTGATTTTATATATTTTTAAAGTCAAAAATATCCTAAAACAAGGATTAAATAGATATGCTGAATTGATTAGAAGATAAAAAAATAGAAAAATATGTCGAAAATTCCTCAGATCAATTTTACCGGATAGATAATAATATAAAGAAAATTCAGAGATAAAAATAATTTGGGGGGCTTTTAGGAATTTTTTATCTTTTTATTGGATTTTGGAGATTTTTAATTTTTTTATCTTTTTCTTTTTTATATTTTTATAGATTTTTGGTATAGAGTTAGAAAATACAATACTAAGAAAAATAAAAAATTGGGAAAATTTTTCAAAATGTTTTCATTTTTTTGGTATTTTATACTGCAAACAGGGAATATCCGAGCTCTTTTTTATTTTTACAAAATAAGAAGAAGTCCTAAAGTGATGTTCTAAAAATATGTGAAATTACAAGCAAGCAGGAACTTAACCCTATTTTTTGAGAATTTTTAGAGCACGGATACTATTTTTAATAAACGGAAAACGTACACAAAAATTAATGAACTAGCAGAGGCATATTTGCAATTAAAAATAAACTCAAGGGGCACAGTGCAAATAAACCAAAAGTTTATGACTAATATCTACAGTTCATATATTAAACAACAATTAAAATAACCCACAGCAATTTACATGTAATTTGCCCAAGCACGTGGGCCGTCACATGAGGTGACGTGGCCGAGGACTAAAGTGCAATATAATATAGTTCAGAGGGTTACATGCAATTAGTCCAATACTTTTTAAACTACATATAGTATTTACAGGACTAATGTAGCAAAAACAACAACAAAGCCTTTTCCCACAATTAAGTAGGGTCGGCTACATGGATTCATTGCCTCCATTCAGATCTATCTTGGGTCAATCCCGAGCTTATATCCAAAAAACTAAGATCCCTGCATATAGTCTCTTTCCAACACTTCTCGGGTCGTCCTCGCCCTCTCTTAGCTGGCCCAACATCCCAACACTCGCATCTCCTAACTGGTGCATCCGTTGATCTTCTTTGCAAATGAACAAACCATTCCGAATCTGATCTTTACGTGTGTGTCCACACATCCACCTTAGCATTTTCATTTCTGCTGCAGCCATTCTCTATACATGTATATGGTTCACAGGCCAACATTCAGATCCATAGAGCATAGCAGGTCTCACGGCTGCTTTGTAAAACTTTCCTTTAATTTTTAAAAGAATTTTCTTATCACAGAGAACAGCAGAGGCTCCTCTCCACTTTAGCCAGCATGCATTAATTCTATTAGTAACATCTCCATCAATTTCCTCATCCTGTTGCAAAATAGATCCAAGATATCTAAAAGAATCTCTCTTCCGATTGTTATTGTCACCAATCTTCCCCATCCTGTTACAGGACTATGTGGCAATTACAAAAATAGGAGGGTGCCTAAGAAATTTACCCACTTAACGCCTTGGATCCGATCGTCCTCCTGCTGCCACATGGAAGATCCAGCGGTTCTGGTGAAGCAGCGGTCTGCCTGAGCGGACGCTCCAGATTAGATCTAGAGCTTGTCGTAGATCGAACGGTGTAGAGAGGCTCTAGATGAATTGGGGAAGAACAATCGTCGGGTGACTTTGGATCTATGATTCTTCCACCTCCTCCCACGATCCGACTCGCCAAGAGGTTCTTCCCTTTACTGGAGCTCCTCTGCGCGTGCAGGTAGGCTCCAATGAGCCAGAAATGCGACCATGGAGGATCTGGAGAGTATCTTCTTTAAGCGCAACCTGGAGGTGTTCCAGGTGTATCCATCCGCTCCCAGTCACTCCTCGAGGCTTGTAATCTGCACGCAAAGAATACACGGCTCGAGAGCAATGTCCTCGGCCCAAAACTTGCAACTGGAGCTGCTTAAACAATGAAGGCGATGAGGCTCCGGCAATCCAGAAGAAGGGAGCCTCTGATCTCTTCGTCTATGGCCGGATCAAAGGGGAAAACGAGCGGACGATATGGAGAATGCGTCGAGTATTGAAGTGAGGTAGATAGCGGATCGGATAATAGTCACAATGATAGTGACTTTGACCTGGAGCTCAAGTTCTAAGTCAAGTGGATTACTATGATTAAACCTAATCTACGGGATTGAATCACAATTTATAAACTAAGAGCGGAATTAATACTACACTAACAACTTACCTAGAAATGACAGGAAATGGGGCCTCGACTGAGCTAGAAGCTCAGGAAACAGAACCACCGGGCGGAGTTCCGGCGATGGCTGTAGCTCCTACTTTGTGCCTCCTCCTCGCTGCAAATCACCAGCAGCTCCTCGTTGTTACCAAGGGGATACTCCAGTGGTGGATCTTCAAAAAGGTGAAGATGGGGGTATATTTATATATGAATTTGGAGCGAATTTCGAGGGGGGCTTGTGTGATCGGAGGAGGAGGTTGGTAAAGATTCGGATATGGGCATGGAAGAGGGACGGTTAGGCTACACGATGGTGGAAGGCTCAAGGTCAGAGGGTGATGGTGGAGGCGTAGGAAATTGGGCGAAGTCAGGGGTTGGTGAAGTTTTGACAGAAGTCAGAGGAGGTAGGGTACAATTGACCGTAGGTCAACAAACACTCGCACATGTTGGTCGACGTGGACCAACCAGGAAATTACAAGGAAAAAATATTTTGAAAAATAAATATAAAATAGTATACAATTTAATTAATTTTTTATTAAAACATAAAAAATATTCGTGATTTTATGTACTATTTACTACCTATTTTTATTTATTTTTTCAAGATATTTTATTATACGGTACTTTTTACAAGTACAAATATAGTTATATTCAACTATATTTTATGTATTTTATTTTTATTTTGTGTTTATGTTTTATTATTTTATACACATATTTTATATAGGGTTTTTATCATTTGTGCCCCTCTGAGATATCGCAATTTCAGTTATGCCCCTATCTTTTTGGCAATATCAGTTGTGCCCCTCACTTCTTTCTCCGTTATCACTTGTGCCCTTCCGTCAGATTGACCGTCAAAAAATTAAAATAACCATGATTTATTCAAACCATGGTGGGGTTAAGAAGGGTATTATGGTCAGAATCGATCTTCTCAGAGAACGGTAGCCTCTGGTAGAACCTGACGGTGCTTGACCTCTCCGGTGGCGCGCTTAAGGGCAAGCTACCTGTTGGGCTCGCGCATCTGCACCACTCCTTCCACCTGTCAATCGTACACCACAGGGTGAAACCGAACAACGTTCTGCTGGATGCGGACCTCTACGGTGACGCGCTCGAGGGCAAGCCGCCTGCTGGGCTCGCGCATCTGCACCACATGGTGAAACCGAGCAACGTTCTGTTGGAGGGGGAGCGCTGGGGCAGGGGCGGGGGGAGGAGCAGCGGAAGGGGGCGCGGGGGTGGCGGGGGCAGGGGCGGGGGGAGGAGCAGCGGAAGGGGGTGCGGGGGTGGCGGAGGCAGGCGCAGGGGGAGGAGCAACGGGAGGTGGGGCGCGGGGGTGGCGGGGGCGGCGGGGGCAGGGGCGGGGGGGAGGAGCAGCGGAAGGGGGGCGCGGGGGTGGAGCAACGGGAGGTGGGGCGGAGGAGGCAAGGGCCTGGGGGCTGGTGGAAGAGGCGGAGGCAGCGTGAAAGGGTCCAGAGCGGTGGTCGACGTCGCACGGGCCTGGGCGAGGTGGGGTCGGATGGCGGCTGGCGAGGTGGGGAGGGAGGTGCGGCTGGTCGAGGAGGGGGAGAAGAGGAAGAGGAAGAAGATGGGAGAGGAGGAAGAGAAGGGAGGAAGAAGACGGAGGAGGAGGACTTTTCTATCCTTTTTTTAAATTTAATTCCATCTGTGTCCTTGAAGTTAACGTCTGTTTGTGTCGGTTATGGACGATCACTAACCCGAGGGACACAAGTGATAGATTAGCAAGAAGTGAGGGGCACAATCGATATTGCCAAAAAGATAGGGGCATAATTGAAATTGCGATATCTCGGAGGGGCACAAGTGATAAAAACCCTTTTATATATTTATAGTTTATTTAAATATATATATAAATATAAGTTTATTGTATTTTTCTAATGTTATTTGCACACTTAAATAAATATAGGTATATAATATATAGGTATGTATTTCATCTATGTATTTTGTATACTTATTTTATATTTTTTTTTGTTTTCTTTATGGTTTTATTTTGTTTTAAATATATACATATATTATAAATAATATTTACAAAATTATAAAGATATAAATTATAAAAATATTTTATTTAGATAAACTATACAATCGGGGTTCAAAATCTAACTTTCACATTTTAACTCCAAATTAAGTGAAACCATCTTCATTATATAGGTTATTAAAAGTTATATACAATTAAAAATGATTTTGATAGATTTTGAGTTTTTATTGAGAAGATATAGGTCGGGGAAGTTCGGATTTTGCCTTTTTATTTAGAGTATAAAAAGTACACTCTATAGTCTTTTCTATTAAATCAATTTTGTATTTTTATTGGTATTTTTATCTACAACTTTCATGGTCAGAGTTTATTGATTTGATGAATAAATAATAATAAATAAAATAGGTCCAAAAGGTTATTATTGGCCTATTTTTGTAGGGTTTTCCGACTGTATTTACTGTACAATTCACCGCCCTATCTCCCCCAACTTTATTCCTTGCTGACTAAGTCATCATGATGACTGAGTCTCAAGGGGTAGGATCACTCAACACCTATGGTGTCTCATTTCTTTTTCTGTTCTTTTCTTTATTCTTTTATTATGGCAATAAATACAGTATGTATACCGTATTTTTTACAATATTTTGTACAACTTATAGAGTATTTATTTCGGCAAATTAATGATATATACATGCATTTAGCTAGGGTTTATGTTAGGAGAAAACTGTAAGTGATTATTCAGAGAAACCCTAGGCTCTCTTATATAGGGAGAGACCTTAAGGGTAAAGTACATAGTAGTCCAGAGAAAATAAAGAAATAACAAACATGTACATAGCATAATAATAATATCTATCTCTACACTCCCCCTCAAGGTGGAGCATAGATGTCTATCATGCTCAGCTTGGATGAACATCTCTGAAAAGGTCCTCTGAGCAACGGCTTGGTGAATACATCCGCAGTCTGATCCCCTGAGCTCACGTGAGTTGTAGATATCAATCCTCTCTGGATCAAGTCTCTAGTGTAATGGCAGTCAACTTCTATATGCTTGGTTCTTTCATGAAAAGCTGGATTATTGACAATGAACAAGGCTACCTGATTGTCACACTGAAGCTGCATGGGTAGAGGTACGGCTACATGTAGATCCTCTAGTACAGATCGAACCCACATCATCTCCATGTTGGCTTGTGCCATGGCCCTATATTCGGATTCAGCACTGGACCTTGCCACAACAATTTGTTTCTTGCTTTTTCAAGAAACCAGAGAGCTTCCAACAAATACTGCAAATCCTGAGGTTGATTTTCGATCCTTAGGGCATCCTGCATAATCGGCGTATGCACATGCTGAGATAGACAAATCTGTGCCCTTTTGAAACAGCAACCCTGAACCTGGAGAAGACTTCAGATACCTCAGTATCATGTGTATAGCATCCATATGAACTTGTCTTGGCTGCTCCATAAATTGACTCACCCTGCTTACTGCAAAGGCAATATCAGGTCGAGTTATGGTAATATAAAGGAGCTTACCCACCATTTCTCTATATCTCCTCTTACCACTTCAACAGTATCATTATCATACAACTCCGTGCTTAGATCCATGGGAATACTTGATGGTTTGCATCCAGCCATGCCTGTTTCAATCAAGAAGTCTGTAATGTACTTTCGTTGGGTCATCACCAAACCCTATGCATTCCTGGCAAATTCCAACCCCAGAAAATATCTTAGGGTTCCAAGATCCTTCGTAACGAACTGACGGCCAAGGAATGCCTTCGCCCTTTCTATGCCCTGAATATCATCTCCTGTAACCAGAATATCATCAACATAGACCATGAAAGCAACTGTACCTGCCGATGACTTCTGAACAAACAATGAGTGGTCTGCATTCGACCTCTTGAATCCCTGTTGTTCAATAAGATTGGAAAGCTTCTGGAATGCTCTTGGACTCTGTTTGAGGCAATAAATTGCCTTGTGAAGTCTACACACCATATGCTTCTCCCCCTCAACAGTAAACCCTGGTGGCTGTTGCATGTAGACTTCCTCCTGCAGATCTCCATACAAGAAGGCATTCTTGACATCCAATTGAGATATACTCCAGTCACGGACCACAGCGACAGATAAGAGAATGCGAAGGGTAGAATGTCGAGCCACTGGAGAAAAAGTGTCCATATAGTCCACGCCATAGGTTTGTGTAAAACCACGCGCGACTAAACGTGCTTTGTACCGGTCTAGACTGCCATCTGCATGATATTTAACTGTGAAGACCTATTTACAGCTCACAATAGATGCATCAGGAGGAGCAATAACCAAAGACCATGTGCCACGAGACTGCAATGCACGCATCTCATCTTCCATAGCCATTCTCCAGCAATCAATCTTCATAGCTTCCTGGTAGGTCCGTGGTATATCCACGGAAGACAACGCTGCAGCAAATCTCTGAAAGTCGCTAGTGAGACGATGAAAAGACACATGTGAAGCAAAGGGATAAGAGGCACACGTCCGCTTCTGCTTCCGAATAGCAATAGGAATATCAAGATCATCTTCTTCTGTACTGGATGGTGTAGTTTCCTCCTGCACTGAAGAATCCTGCACATAAACCATATCTGACCCGTCAGTAGTAATGCCATCTGAACATACCTGAGGCGTGACGGGCGGCTGACGTGTAGCCTGAGCAGGACCTAACCGACACGTATAGAATTTTGGTAGAGGTGGAATGGGAGGTCGTGGAAGAGGTGGAGGTGGAGGTGGTGGTGGTGAAGATGATGTAAGGGCAGGAACAGGAGTAGACTCAGGTGAACTCCAAGTAGGAGGTGGAGGGACATAGACATCATCATTGGTAGTGGATGGTACCAGTCTGTCACCTGCAGGAGAAAAATACATAACAGACTCAAAGAATTTGACATCAGCACTAACAAAGTATTTCTTGTTTATGGGATCATAACACCGATAGCCCTTCTGAGTCCGAGAATAACCGACAAAGACACACTTGACAGCTCTAGGAGAGAGTTTGTCAAGCTCAGGAGTCAGAAGATGAACAAATGCCACAGTACCAAAGACACGTGGAGTAAGTGAGAATAATTCCTTTTCAGGAAAATGATAAAGAGAGGAATTTTCTCACCAAGAACAGAAGATGGCATACGATTGACTAGATAGCACGCGGTAAGAACAGCATCCCCCCAGAAAGAAATAGGAGCACAACTCTGAATCAGTAGGGTTCGAGTAATGTCAAGGAGATGGCGATGCTTTCTTTCCGCCACACCATTCTGCTGAGATGTGTACGCACAAGTGGTTTGGTGAATAATGCCCTTTGATGAAAGAAACTGAGAGAGGGACCGTGTGCAAAATTCTAGGGCATTATCTGTACGAACATATTTGACAGTAGAAGAGAACACATTTTGCACTTCATTAATCAAATTCTTGATCACATCTCCTGCTTCAGATTTATTCTTTAAGAGAAAGACCCAAGTTACACGAGAGAAATCATCCACTACTACTAGATAAAATCGGTGCCCCTGATGATCGGGTACACGACTTGGACCCCATATATCTATATGAAACAACTCGAACGGGGAGCTACTGCTCCGACTCTGATGACTAGGAAAGCTCAACCGATGATGCTTTCCCAACTGACATGCTTCACAGTGAAAGGAAGAACTGGGAGAGATCTGAGATAGAAGATGGCGCATTTTCTGGAGTGGGAGGTGACCCAAACGGAGATGCCAGATGTACGGAGAAACTGGTCAGGCAGAATGAGAGGAGATGCCAGTATAAGAATTCCGAACTATCCGATATAGACCATTCTGCTCAGAGCCACAGCCAATCACCCTACCCGTTAGTATGTCCTGAAAAATAAGAGAAGACGGGTCAAATATAGCACGACAATGCAAATCCTTGGTAATCTGACTAATAGATAACAGATTCATCGAGAACTCAGGAGCATGTAGGGCATTCTGTAGATGCATAGTAGAGGATAGGAAGACCTCCCCCTGTCCAACAAGGGGGGAATGAGTACCATCTGCGATCTGCACTGAGCGGCCATGAGGAATGTCCTTGTAGGATTCAAGTCTATCTCGATCTCGGCAGAGATGATGTGTGGCACCCGAATCTATAATCCAATCAGAGATATCATGAGACGGTGTAAATGCAGTAGATCTACCTGAGGTACTAGCAGCAGCAGATGAACTGGCGGAGGCTGTAGCAG
This sequence comes from Ottelia alismoides, assembly GCA_037367405.1. Lineage (NCBI taxonomy): Eukaryota > Viridiplantae > Streptophyta > Magnoliopsida > Alismatales > Hydrocharitaceae > Ottelia > Ottelia alismoides. Next base: position 65,926 of record JAZKJV010011101.1, read on the forward strand.
CAACATCTGAAGGTCCACCGGAAGAATCACCAGATGATTGTGGCATAATATCGCGTAGACGTGCCACAAGTTCCTCAAAACGGTTGTCTGCAGTAGATGCCAACTGGGGCTGAGAGTGCTCCGCTACACGTGCCGATGCTGGGAACCCATGCTTAGAGTAGCATGTCTCCTCCGAGTGGCATGTGCGGTGACAGTATGAACATGGCTGACTAAAGCGACCACCCCTACCTTGGGGTCCACGTCCACGTCCACGTCCACGACCAGAAGACGGACCACCTCTCCCACGCGAAACTGCCATCGCCGATGGGGGTGGAGTAGATGAACTGGAAGAAACTGGTAGGCGACTAAGCCTCCTGTAAACATCCTCCACTGGAGGAATAACTGCATCGGCTAAGATCTGAGAACGGGCGGCGTCATATTCAGGATCAAGGGCCGCAAGTAGAACGCCCACCATGGTTGCATTCCGAAATGTCTTCTGTTGTTCAGGAGTCGCTGTGAGTGGGATAGTACTGTATAACTTCTCAAACATCCCCCTCAGGGATGTGTATAAGGAGTGAAGAGGTCTGGTGTTCTACTTCATCGTGAATATGTCATGCTGAAGCTGTAACATCTTGGTCTCATTTCGCACCTGTGAATATGTAGCAGCTAGGATATCCCACATCGCCTTGGCAGTGGGCTGATGGAGAACATCGTTGGCAATCTCCATCGACAATGTACCTGACAACCAGACCTTTGCATACAAGTCATCAGCCTCCCACGAGGCATATATCCATGTCTTCTCTGCTGGCTCATCCTCGGTAAGAATGTGATTCTTACCATTCGACTTCATGAGGCTCATGAACTGCATCGCCCAGAGCTCATAATTCGACCCGTCCATCTTGACTATTGGCGCAGGACCTTTGAATGCGCCTATGGAGGGCATATCAACCTTCGATTCTGACATATCGCCGCTAGAGAAGAACTAGGGTTTGTAGACAAAGTGACAGATGTCTACACAAACCGCATGGGATTCGAGTGCGTATGTAGACGTTACGCACTCAAATCCATAGATCCGGAGAAAGAGACCTAGGTGTGGTCGGCTAGGGCACGGTCTGAAGGTGAGGGTTGCGGCCCCCTACGGACTGGGTGGCCCCCTACGGGCTGGCGGCGGCAAGTTGGGGCTGGCGGCGGCAACTAAGGTGCCGCTAGGGCTAGGGGCCGGCGAGTGGAGGCCGGTGGCTGTGGCTGCTAGGGCTGAGGAGCGACGAGAGGGGTTGTGGGCGGCGGAGAGGCGACCACGGAGAGAGAGACCCGAGAGGAGAGGGCCGAGGGGGTGGGCGGCGGGAGGCTTGGGCGGCGGGTGGAGAGCCCTAGGGCTCTGGCTCTGATACCATGTTAGGAGAAAACTGTAAGTGATTATTCAGAAAAACCCTAGGCTCTCTTATATAGGGAGAGACCTTAAGGGTAAAGTACATAATAGTCCAGAGAAAACAAAGAATTAACGAACAGGTACATAGCATAATAATAATATCTATCTCTACAGTTTAAAGGCCAAAATCAAAGAATGAATGTGATGAAATAAGGATTCATAACCCTATATACTTGCCTTTGCTAATCCCTAGCAAACACTTATGCCTATAAGTGCAGAAAAGAAAATAAAGAAAAGGAAAGGAAATAATTTGGAATAATTTTCAACTTATAAACTTGTCTTGATAAAGTCAAAGTTTGGAGCTCACATAAGGCATTTGTATTAATGGTGTGTTCGGAACCACAATGAAGTCAGGAGGTGTGACATAACAGTCCTTAGGTTCTATACTCCTATTCTCCAGTCCAATTCACAACCAGGTCAAAACCATCCTCTCAGTCGCATACTCTTGCTACCTTGAAATGATAGAATCATGTGTGTGAAATTGTTCAGCTCTCTCCAGAGTTCAGACAAAACCATTGAACTACTAAGGCATCTGCTCTTTAGGTAACTCGTCCTCGTGGAGACAGATATTCCCTTCTAAGGTCAAGTGCTCTCAATCTTTAAAATCGAATGGGGAAAGAAGTTAGAAGAATGGGAAAAGAAATGGGAATGGACCAGTGTAGTCTTCATTCCCTTGTGAAGTCGGTCGGTGTAACCAAATCTTCACCAAGAAGCAGGCTTTTTTCTGAAGCTCAAATTTTGTGGAATTTTTGGCATAAGCTTCTTTGGATTTTTTTCTTTGATTTTCTACAGCTTCTGCATTCTTGTTTGTGCCCCGGTGGAAATAGCATCTTTTGTTCCATCCATTTTTTGGAGTCTTGGAAAAAGTTGCGTCAATAAACCATCACTCATCTGAAGCATTGTTTCAATCCATCTCCAAGCTTTAGATATCATTGTTACAAAAAGAAGTGGGTTAGAGTACTGATGTCGATAATCCTCAAGAATGGTTCATGAGCCACCCTTGATGAAGTGGCCTTGCATTGTCCCATTTTTCAGCAGTCCATCTGAGTTGAGCTAAGTGTTATGTGTGAGGTTTCCAGTCAAGTCATTGTCTCAAGAGTCTTATGGATGATATGAAGGGTTCTATTTAGGCACATTGAATTGACTCATGAACATAGTCTTATGGAATCTAAAGAATTACATCAAGGTAACTTGAAATGTCCCCACTTCCCGTCCTCAATGGGTTCCTCTGAAATTAAGTGTATTAAGGTCTATTCCAAGCTCCAATCTTCCAACTTTATTTGGACTTATTCAATTGTCTATATTACTCCGAAAAATGCGAATGCTATATACAATGCAAGAAAATATGTTTATGAAACAATTTTCTGATCTTGAACTTTTTATGATTTTTTTTTCAAAACATTTTTTTGGAAAAAGCAATATATACAGATATTTACATGGGAGTACATCTTATTTACAAGGATTTGGATTTAAGATTTTTTTTTGGAAAACTGCAAGGTAGGGGGAAGCACTCGGTGGTGCCCGCCCCATCAAAATATATTTATACCTAAAACAGTAGAGAGGTTACAACGCACAGTTTTACCACCCCAAAAAACAAAAGTACAGAAGCGGATCAACGCAACAAACACTCATCTACCAGCCTCCTTGTAAAGCACTGTACATTTTCTTTGTAGAACCTCTGACCCGAGAAAACCAAATCGTTTCTGCCATGCCAAATCGCCCACAGAATAGCCATTGGGTAGAGCCGTTCCCTTCTGGATCTCGCCCTATTTTCATACACCGCATTCCAGAAAGCAAGGAACTCATCGGACCGGCACCACAGTATCCCAGCATCCAGCCATATCTGCGATATCACAGGGCATGTAAAAAAGAGATGGTCCACCGATTCAATAGCATTGTCACAAATTAAGCATTTTCCCGAAATGATGCCCAGGAGTTTCACGCACCGATCACGCGTCATCAGTCTCTTGCGCCTAAGAAGCCACAGGAAAATCCCCACACGCTCCGGAAGATTGAGGTCCCAAATAATAGCAGAGTCCCTGTTCAGGACCTCCGAAGCCGCCGGTGGCGGCCTTGATATGGCCCCGTAAGCGCCCCTAATCGAGAAGCTCCCCTCCTTCCAGAGCCAGTGATCTCTACCCCCACCAGGGGCACCTACACTCCCCACAGCGTCCAGCAGCGCCAAGAACTCCTCAAAGCGCCAATCGGAGAAATTTGCGGAGAACGAGGGCCACCAAGATCCATTAACCCAGCACTCCTCCACCGAACATAGCTTATTATCCGTCATCGCAAATAACCACGGAAAATGAGAACAAAGTGGTCCCTCTCCCGACCAGTCGTCGGTCCAGAAAGCAAAAGAGTCCCCCCTACCAAGCACCGGCCTAAAGAGGTTGAGATTCCTAACGAATGTCTGCACCACGCCCCGCCAGAAAGGCGTCATAGCCGCCAGGTTGAGCACCTGCAACCGGGGCGCGCCCCTCACCCCGTAAATGCTCCGAAGCACCAAGCAAACCAGCTCATCACCTGGACCCTAGACCCTACTCGCCCATTTAAGCAACAGCGCCTCATTCATCTGCTGAAGAGATCTCACCCCCAAACCCCCCCAAATCTTTTTCTGAGTGACATCCTCCCAGCTAACAAGATGGACCTCCGCGTGCCCACTAGAGACATTTCCCCACAAGAAAGCGCGCATCTTCCTCTCAAGCCTCGCCTGGATCCCCTTTGGAAGTTTACGGCAAGAAAGAAAGTAAATTGGAATGGACGACAACACCGCCTTGACCAGAACCAGCCTACCTCCCCTCGAAAGAAAAGAGGTCTTCCAACCCGCCAACCTCAAATCCACCTTCTCCACCACCCTCAACCAATCACCGAGCCTCGCCCTCCCCAGACCCAGAGGTATGCCGAGATAGTCCAGAGGGAGAGAGGCATGCACGGAAGCCAAACAAATCGCCAAACCATCAGCAAGACACTTCGCGTGCCCGAAAGGGATAAAACAAGACTTACAGTCATTTTCCTTTAAACCAGATAGCTCCGAGAAGATCTCCAGAGCCGTGGCCATGGCCCTGGCCTCCTCGACCCCTCCCTCAATGAGGAAAAAGAGTGTCGTCCGCGTATTGTAAGATCGGCACCCGCACCTCGCCCCTCGAGAAGCCGCTAGAGAGACCATGGCCGACCACGCCCGCCGCCATGTCCCCCAGCACATCAACCGCAATGATGAAAAGCAGAGGTGCGAGGGGGCACCCTTGCCGCACCCCCCTACGGGGTTGAATCCAACCCCCTTCCGGCCTACCATTGATCAACACCGAGAAAGATGTCGTGGTGATACAACGCCTCATCCAAGAAATCCACCGCTCCGGGAAACATAACCTCCTCAAGACAGACCACGGGAATTTCCAATCAAGGCTATCGTAAGCCTTGGCAAAATCCACTTTCCACGGAATACCACTCGTGTCCCTCCTCAGCCAATCGGCAATGATCTCGGAAGCAATCGTCGTGCAATCAGAGATCTGACGGCCCGGAACAAACGCGGATTGCGTAGGGGAAATCAAGCTCCCGAGGACGCCAACCAACCTCCTCGCCAACACCTTGGTCGTGACCAGATACAGGGCGTTAGAGACAGCGATTGGGCGATAATCCTCGATGGAAGTCGGCGTCGAATGCTTGGGAAGCAGAACAATAAGCGTCCGGTTGATAGGGTCAAAACTCCTATTCCCATTGCAGAATTCCAGAACCACATCAAGAACCTCCTGACCAATAAGGTCCCAGAAATCCTTGTAGAAGGAAATCGAGAAACCATCGGGGCCAGGCGCAGCGTCACCGTTAAGGTCCCAAACGGCGTCCTTGACCTCCTCCAGAGTGACATCACAAACCAGCGAATCGCAAGCAAGTGCCTCCACCAACCTACAATCACGGCCTAACCATCTCCACCGCCGTGAGATGACATCAGCGGAGACAGCCCTAAAATGATTAGCAATAGCCGAGCCCATGCTTTTATTCCCATCCACCGTGACCCCACCAACAGTAATCGACCGCAAAGCATTGGCCCTGCGCCTTCCACTAGCAATACGGTGGAAATACGCAGTATTCGCGTCCCCCTCCTTCAACCAGGTGCTCCTCGACCGCTGCCTCCATTCGGCAACACGCTTCTTGTCTTCCAAAGTAACCGCCTTCTGAGCCCTCAACCGCGATTCCAACTCAGCCGGCACGAGAGGCCTCTCATCCTCAATCGCGTCCAGGTCCCTAATGATCTCCTCAGCGGCCCTTCTAGCCACGCATCTCGCGGCCCTCGTATCCCTTTTGAACATCGCAAGCCTGCTCCTCAAAGATTCAAGCTTTTGAACAAATTTAGACGTGGCAGATCCCGAGGGCTTCGACTCAGCCCAGTGCGAAATAACAAGTTCCCTGAAGCCGTCCTCAAGCAACCAGTAATTCTCGTATCTAAAAAGCCCCCTACGCTCCGGGGTACCCCTAGAGCACAATATCAGTGGGGTATGGTCGGACCAAGATCTGGGTTTGGTCCCCACCGAGGCCAAAGGAAAACACTCCAGCAACTCATTTGAAACGAAGAAACGATCCAGCCGCGAACGCGATTTAGAGTTTCTCCAAGTATAGGCGACGTCCTCAGCGTCCAACACCTCAAGGCCAAGCAAATCAATAGTCTCAGCGAAATCCACGGAGCCCGTGTCCTGGCCCCCTCTCCCACCGGGCCTATCAGACGATAACAAAGTTACGTTGAAATCTCCGCCCACCACCCACGGGGCTCCCCCCACCGCCCTCCCAGCCTCCACCAGATCCTCCCACAACTCCCCCCTCCGAACTATCACAAGGCCCATACACACAGGACACCACCTGATGCAAACGTGATTCGGCGACGACGATAAATAATAATTTTTATGGTGGATTTTTTGGTAGAAGAAAAGAGAGGGGTTGAGAAGAAGAACTCGTCGGGAATACGAGAGGTTGAGGGAGAAGAACGCGGAGATCGCGGGAGGAGAGAGGATAGATAGAGAGAGATAATATCTTAAAATTTTCTTAATACTTGACTGCCCAAAAACATTGGACCCTCATCCCTTTATATAGGAGGGATGATCTTACAAAAATAGAAACTAAATTCAAATTGGAAACAAACTTATCCTAATTTGACTCCGACACATTTAAAATTCAAATTGACCTCTAATTATCCTAATTAGACTCTAACTAATTAATTGACCAAAATCTACGAATAATTGTTGAGATCACATGCGATCCCTATTTATTTAATTAAGTAAACGTAAATAAAATTAACTAAAATTTTCAACGACTCAAATAAACATAAAATGTGGCCCTATTTTTTGGGGCCGCGCTGCATCAACTCTCCTCCGCTTTTAAAATTCGTCTCCCGATGAATTGTTGAATCTGCAGGCTTGGAGGTCGATCCGGCGTGCTCAGTCATTGTCTGGAAGAATAAGTGCGGAGCGAACGGCGGAGTCCATACGCGAGCGTAGGTGTCGCGGTCGTCCTGGTCGAAGAACATGTGCGGCGCGAACGGCGGCGTCTTCTTGATTGTGGTTTCTTCCTTGTGGTGACTGAAGAATTGATGGGGCATGAACAACACGGCCTTCGGAGCATCCATAGCGAAGTAATAACACAAGGAGAGGAGAAGAGGAGATGTGTCCAAGGAATGAAGCCATGGGGTCCTTAAATAGGGAAAACCCAAGATCCTAGTCCTATTTGGATAAGGAAGGTCCCCTAATTTCATACTTACAACCCTCTTCTTTAAATATTTCCGTCGCCGGGGGTATGGATATAAATTTCGCACCCCTTCAACTAAATCAATACCTTTTAAATTTCCCCCAACTTTAACTTTGATAAAAAAAAGTCTTTTGGAGGAAGGATGCCTCTGTAATTTGCCCAATTCATATCCCAATCCTGATTCACAGGGGATTCGAACCCCCTTGGAGGTTTCTTCTCCCATGTTAGGGTTTTGTACCCCTTCAAATCGGCGCCTCGGCGGCGCTCGGTGAATCTGGCGGCGCCTGGAGAAGCGGAGCGGCTCGACGAAGTCGGGAGTCGTGGCGCGACGCTCGAAGGTGGAGGCACGGGCGCCGCTAGCGCGCGGGGGTGGCACCGACGCGGGCACCTGGGCGGTGATGGAGGGGCGCACGGCCTCGCGCGGGCTGGGGAGGGGCGCGTGTTGGAGATGGGGAGGGTGATGGCGAGGAAGGGTCTGTGGGGTAGCGGGAGGAGGAGGGGGGTCCTGGGGAGAGGGCTGGGGCGCGGGGAAAGGGGGTTGGCGAGAGGGCGAGTGACGCGGGACAGGGGGCAGGCGAAGGCGGCAGGGGGGGTGGCGCGGGTTGGTGGGGAAGCCGATGGGGAAAGGCGGCGAGAGGGAGATAGCGGGGCGGTGGGCGGCGGAAGCCAGCTGGGTCGCAGGGTGAGGAGGGGGGTCGCGGGAAGGGGTGGGTGGGTGCTGGGCGGCGTAGGCGCAGGCGAGAGGTGGAGAGGTGGTGGTAGGGCGGGGCTTAGTGCGCGGGAGGGGAAGTCCTGGGATGAGGCGAGAGTGAGGGAGGGTTGCGGGGAAGGTGGCGGGCTGTGGCCATGGCTGCCGCTGGGGGGTCTGGGGCTTGCGGCGCACAAGGGTCGGATGCGGCGGAAGGGGCGGGCGGTGATGCACAGGGGGATTGCGGGCCCGAGGGGGGACGAGCTGAAGGGGAAGGGGTTGCGGAGATGAGGGTGCAGCGGGAGGGGGTACCTGTAACAGCTGGGGTGGTGTCGGAATAGCCGGAGGGGGCAGCGGAATCGATTCCGGAGGCGGAATCAGATCTGGGATTTCCTGGACAGCGGTCGGATTCTCATTCGCAGCAACGTTTTCTTTATCAAACTTCGCGGCAGCGGCTTCGACGGTTGACGTCTTTGATTGGACGTCGCAGAAGGCTTCAAAGTTAGCCATTAGATCTCGAAACATGGAATTGAAGTTGGTTTGCAAGTCACGTATCATGTGCGATGTCTCTTTGTTGTAGGCGGTGATGGTGGAGATGGCTCGTCGTGTTTGCTCGGATGAACGATGATCCCTTGATGCATGCCCGTGCGAGCACCTGGACGGATCGTCAGATCGTGAGGACGATCTGTGGGCCATGCTCTGATACCAATTGATGCAAACGTGATTCGGCGGCGACGATAAATAATAATTTTTATGGTGGATTTTTTGGTAGAAGAAAAGAGAGGGGTTGAGAAGAAGAACTCGTCGAGAATACGAGAGGTTGATGGAGAAGAACGCGGAGATCGCGGGAGGAGAGAGGAGAGATAGAGAGATAATATCTTAAAATTTTCTTAATACTTGACTGCCCAAAAACATTGGACCCTCATCCCTTTATATAGGAGGGATGATCTTACAAAAATAGAAACTAAATTCAAATTGGAAACAAACTTATCCTAATTTGACTCCGACACATTTAAAATTCAAATTGACCTCTAATTATCCTAATTAGACTCTAACTAATTAATTGACCAAAATCTACGAATAATTGTTGAGATCACATGCGATCCCTATTTATTTAATTAAGTAAATGTAAATAAAATTAACTAAAATTTTCAACGACTCAAATAAACATAAAAGTGTGGCCCTATTTTTGGGGGCCGCGCTGCATCACCACCAAATGCTCAGCAGAACTAGTACCATCCAGGAACACTGTTAGTATATGTCTACCCCGGATCTCCGAGGTACACGACCACAACGACGAGCGCCACGCCACCAACAGCCCACCCGAAGCCCCCGAGGCGTCCAAAGACCTGAACTGATCAATACCACCAGCCCCACAAGCCGCCCAAACCCTTCCCGAGACGGATTGCAACTTTGTTTCCTGTAGCATGACGATATCACAACCCCATTCAGTTACTCTAGATCCCATCACTTTCCACTTATCCAGATCCCCAAGGCCACGAATATTCCAAGAAAGTATCTTCATTTAGGAACAGCATCTGGCCCCTGTACCTGAGCGACTCCGGCAGCCGCCGCCACGGCAAGTATGAAAGGGGGCGCGGGCTAGATTGCGATCTTGGACCCCTTGTTTTGCTCCTCCTTCTATATCTCTTCCCACTTCTTCTGTCACTGCATTCCGCTTCCCGCTCCACGCCCCGAGCAGGGCGATTCTCGTCCTCTCGCACCTCGCCCGCCATCAGACTGGAGTTTCCCACGTCGGGTGACTGCAATGGCTGGGCTCCGCCTTCGTCGAGAATAACCACCGGAGAAGCAACTGGCAAACGTTGTGGTGCACCTTCAAGAATATCTCTAAAACTCCAAGGGGGGAACACTTGCGAAGGAGTGCCCCAACACGAAGGGATGGAGAGGACACTCATTGTGCCGGACCGCCCAAAATCACCGCCCGAATCCGGGAAAAGCCATGAAGTAGACCGACCGCCCAAGTGATGACCCGGATCCGAAGCAAGACCCGAGTAGCAGAACGCCGCATGTGAAAAGGCCACCAGCGGAAAAGGATCAGGAGACCCTTTGCCCACGTCATCCTGCAGATGGAATGTTTCTGACGGAAACCCAACCGGTTCAGAGCAGTTCTCGAAGCGCCGTGCACCAACAGCCCTGTGGGCACTTCCACCGAAGGGGTGCCTCGGGAAACCAACCGCCAGAGTTAGTGTGTTAGGTTGGTAGAAGATTTTTATTTGTTTGAATTGTGTGCACAGTTTTCAAAATAATTTGACAAGATTTTTGTAGACATTTTGAAACTTTATTTTGCAAACTAATTTTGACAAATAATTTTTGCAAAACTTTTTACAAAATTTGAAAATCATTTTACAAAGATTAATCAATCAGTATATACAGATTTTTTTCAAACTATTCTTCCAATCATTTTTCAAATCATTTGCAAATATATTTTCAAAATATTTTATTTCACACAAAGAAAAGAAATTTTCACAAACAAAATATTTTTACAAAGGTTGAAAATATTTTACAAAATATTTTCAAATAGTTTTAAAAGATTGTTCAGAAAGATTTTCAAACATTTTGCAAAACATTTTTGCCCAATTTGTTAATTGGTATATACAAAAAAATTAATGAGTTTTACAAGTATTTTCTTTATACTTATTTAAACAGTTTTTAGTCATACTTATTGAAAATACGAAAGTACCAATTATGGCAAAAATATATATAAAGTATATATTGCCGCCCCATACTTAGCTTGAGCTATGTCCTCATAGATCGAAGAGAAAAGGAAGACATAATCCTTCCTAATATAGAAAAGTCTATACTACAACGACACAATAAAGAATAAGAAGTCGATCGCCCCCCTATACTTAGGATCAAATAATCCTAAGTATAGTCAACTATATTATACATGTAGGAAGGGTCGAGGGTGGGAACGAATAAATGAATAATCAGCTCGACCTGTCTCCCCCTATATTTTGGGTAAAATATCCCTAAGTATAGACAGATTATCAATAGTTGAGGAGATGGGCGAGGGATCGAAGAATGAATAAACCGAGGGCTCTCAACCCCCCCCCCCCCATACTTAGGATGAAGCATATCCTAAGTATAGCACCGATGAATGGGGTGAGGGCAGCACAGAAGAAAGAATTTAAAGAACAAAAACAAAAAGAAGAAAAGAAGAAAAAGATTAACTACTCAAAAATGTAATGTTGATGGCCTCATCTAATTAAGTTGATCTTTTAATTGCAGTCTTACAAAGCAGGCGTGAGACATGTTATGCTCTATGGATTTGAATGTTGGTCTGTGAACCATAGACATGTGCAGAGAATGGTTGTAGCAGAAATGAAAATTCAGAAAGAAAGATGATGTAGCTCCGATCGAGGATAAGATACAAGAAAACCGCTTAAGATGATTTGGTCATTTGCAAAGAAGATCAGCGGATTCACCAGTTAGGAGATGCGAGTGTTGGGATGTTGAACCGGCTAAGAGAGGGCGAAGACGGCCCAAGAAGTGTTGGAAAGAGACTATATGACGGGATCTTAGTTTTTTGGATATAAACCCGAAATTGACCCAAGATTAGATCTGAATGGAGGCGAAGAATCCATGTAGCCGACCCTACTTAATTGTGGGAAAAGGCTTTGTTGTTATTGTTGTATTTTTAATTGCAGTCTGTTTCTGAATGTTAGTTGTGATTGCCGAATAAATAATTACTGAGTAACCAGATCCGGATATGGGAGGATCTGACGACCCAGAATCGAGATCGTGACAACCTCTGCCCACTTCCACTTCATTCGCTCTTATCTAGCACCTACTATACTTACTATATTGTATCCTTTCATACATGTCCATTCAAAAATCACCACCCAATGATTCCCTCCTTTTTTGGTTTAAAAAATCACCACCCAAGCAAATCATTTCTCCGTGGAACTCCATGAAAAAACTCAATCCAACTCTTCTCCAAACTCTCTTTTTATTCTTTCATTTAATCCAGCATAGAGTGAATATGCGCAAATTACATTTAAGATATCAAAATCGTCTTAATCATCATAGTTCAATCTTCAAAACTTTCACCACGCTTTCCCTTAAGTCTTGATGCACAGTAATGCCAGCCATATTTCCTCGCTCTCTTTCCTTAAATACCATAACTTACAATTAATTCTTTTTATCTCTTTAACTACTTTCCCACTCTGTTTTATCCACTACAAGCATAAGATACTTGTTTTTATCCTAATCGTTGTATCCGCTTCCTCCATAAGCTAATGACTTTAGAATCCCTCGACATATTTGTCCTTTGAAGAATTCATTTCATAAAGAAGGGTTAGTATTTTTCTGGTCTCTGCTAATGACAAGTATCTGACTAATCAGTCCACCCATGCATTATATAAATATAATAGATACCGAATCAAGTGTATTTTCTAGTAGACGCTACTCTAGATCACAAATATTCACTGGCTAGTAGATAACTAAAACCAAAGTCATAAACAGCATGCCTAAGATTGAGGATGGCCTTGGTGTTTGGTAACTTCTTGCATATGTCAGATATTAATGTGGCAATGTGAACATGTTAATTGTGCTCTTTATGATTATGAACTCGCACAATTGAGCACAACAGTAGTACCCAGACAGAATTACAGTAGAAAGCCATGTCAACAGCATAATACTGACACCAGCAGATTACAATCAAACTTATTTTTTAAATAGATTATAAACAAACTTAGCCATTTCTATAGGTTGCAATGGGCTATTTTCTGCAGGAGCATCCCCATCCTATCACCTTCCTATCTCTCCCACATCTCCATATCTCTTTAATACGAAATTTAAAGTAAAAGAGCACGATGTGTTTTCTGTCAACGAATATCTCAGCGCGCACATACCGTGATGAGAGAAGTGGGAACCTCCGTGATTCCAACGGAGGAAATAAATGAGCCCGCCACGTCTGCACGGAGCAGCAGGTGGGGCGGAGGTGCCACTGGTGGGAAGGAGGCGGTGGGGATCCGCCGTGCGGCGGTGCGGAGCCGGTGCCGCAGTGGAGCGGCAGTTGTCCGCAATAGGTCGTGGGGAGGTGCTCTGCTGCGGTGGAAAGAAAAGGAAACGGACCGCACCGGCGTGGATGCCCAGTGCGGGCTGTGGAGGATGGGATTTTGTCTTGGATTGACGAGCAGGGGATGTTAGGGTCGGGTTTACGGGTTTTCGAAGAGCCCTCAAATGGGTCGGCTATGGGTTTCGGCTTTTTTATGCCTGAAAGTCTAAATGGATTCGTATTTAGGCCTAAAGCCCATCCAATCAATTTTTGCAATCTATGGTATGTTTAAGAAAATGTTTTTTACTTGAAAAAGTTGGATTTAATTCTTTATTATTTTAATAAACAAAATTAATTGGTAGTAACGTATCTACGTATTTTCCTTAAATGACAAATCTACAGGGACATTTTTTTAATAGGATATATAAAATATTCACTTCGTCATTTTACAGTGGACTTCTTATATAATATTTCCCTTGATATCAGAGAGTCAACAATTTATTAATCAATGCATCTTCTCTTTTTCTTCCAAATGGTATAAGAGTATAACGATCCGAAATATGTATAGTTATCAACTATCTCCATCATGTGTGGACTTGCGACGACTATTAGGCCGTGTCCAAAGTATCCTGATCAATGGGTAACTTGCTCGATCCATATATTTTGACCCTAAAATTTATGGGTATCCATTGGAAAATAGCGTGTCGGATACTATATCATGGCCCGTATGTGATCCATTCAAAAAACTCATTTTGAATCCGCGTTGCCTCCAATGATTCAAACAAATGCAAACGGTTATACAGGACATAGGTGTCATATTATTCTTATCTTTCTAAAAGTATGAATACGGATGTTGATACATATATTACTAAATTTGAAATATTATGATCATTTATTGAAAATAACTACTAATATGAAATGGATGTTGATTAGATACGGATAATGATATAAGCATACAAATTAGTTTACACTTATTGGATGGGCTCATATGTAGCGATATCTGTATCCATATGAAATTTGAAATAGTTATAGATACCGATGTCAAAATATAAATAAATGGATACTATGATAAATCTGATATGGGCATATTTACATATCCATTTGCATTTAAAAATTTTATCCACTTAATGATATGTATTTTATTGCTTCACTGCATCCGACATTCATGTTGACTAGCATCTGTAATGTCTTCCTTTATCGAAATGAGGCTCCCCATGTCCACTTGATCCAACATGTTCGCGAATAAAAAAAATTGCCATAAAATTCATAAACAATGCTTGATTGGAACACTCATATAATAGCATAATAATTAGATTAACAACGAATTATGCAGCAATGCATGTTGAATTAATTGACCGATTGAATGTAATCCTCATTGACATCCTCGTCAACGAATTGAGGGACACAACAAATAGATTGTTAGAGTGACGATAGATCAAGCTTGATAAATGAAATTTATACAAAATTATAAATTATCAATCTAGTGCTTCGTTGTTATTTATCTAATAAATATTCATCTCCTTGTGATAGAAGTGATACTTCCCAGAGGAACCCACAGATAATCGTTACTCATAAAAATAAATTGGGTATGCGCTAGAGTTGGATACCTGTCAGAGTTAGGGATGCAAACGGACGGATACGGATACGGATATAGGTATTACCATATCTATATCCGTTTTTGAATACGAATACGGATGTGGATACGGATATTGACGGATATTAAAACTATATTATCATATCCTTATAAAATGGATACGGATGTAAAACGGATACTGATCGCATACGAGTAATGTTAGAAATACTCTATAGATTCGACTTAAATATATACCAATTGGATGTAAAACACATGATATAAATTTACTAAATATATTTGTATCATAAAGATTATCCAAATATGGTAAAAGAAGGTGTAGAATTATGTTATATAGGGTTAAAAATAAATCTATGACTATATTTATACATGAAATGCACGGATACGGATGTTTGCGGATATCAAAATGATATCCATATTCGTATTCATTTTAAAAGGGATACGGATACGGATGTCAATATATATATAAAACGGATACGGTGAAGGATCGGATACAGATATATCCGTAACCGTTTGCATCCCTAGTCAGAATGGATTGTGTCAACTCACGACCTAGCTATGATAGGGTGGCGGGACACTATCAAATGGAACATGGTACCCGCCTATGAACACCCCTACTGACTATATATGTACATCTTGGTCGTTTTTTTGTGGTCTATTACAACATTCATACTTCTATTATGAGTTTAGATACCAACTAAGGCTAATTACAATGTCATTAACTGATCACGACTCTCGTACAACATTCTCATCAAATATCCACAAAAATAATGTGATGTAGATGCCATGGACATGGGGTCGCCTGACCTCATGCTAAATGGTGGTGTCCACGATGTCTGTATCTAACATGTTCGATCATGACTCGCCCCGACATCATTACAGGATCACAAATCGATTTAATCCATTCCAATTGGTACCTTATTTTAATAGGTGCCCAGTTCTAATTGGTACGTAAAATATTGGATCACTGATTTAGATATTTCCAGTATGATGGGATGAAGACGTGCAATATGCATTGTCTTTAAAAAAATACAAGGATCGCATCTCAAAGGATGTACGCTTGTCGAGATTGATTGACCAATGTATATCTTTCCTTCAGGAGTGACTCGATTGAAAATTAAGAAGAGGATGGATTGGATGTGTGTTTCCTCAAAATTTCTGATGCATCATATTTATGTATTACTTCAAGAATCTTCCGTTTATATAAATAGTACCGGTGTATGTGTAATGAACTATGAATTATTAATAAGAATATAAAAAAATAATAAAATAGGTGGCTTAGTGCTTGGAAGATACGAATCTCTTTGTTATAAATGGGTAACACCTCAACCTATGCTATAAATAAGTGTCTCGATAGCTACTCCATCCCATTTAATATGTATATACAATTCCAGAGAGTGAGTATACAAGAGAGATTTAGAGAGAGAGAGAGATGAATTCCTTCATTTTTAGAGAGAGAGAGCAAGAGGGAGAGAGCCAGCGATCAGGTGAGCATCATTTTTGAGTTCAGTGACGATGACCTTTCCATCGATGTTGAGTCTTCATCTGACAAAATCAGAGGCGCGACAATGTGGTCGGTGACGCTTTGGATCCGCATAATCGAATCGTCATTGTGAATGGAATTCTCGCGTCGTGAAGGTGTGTCGAACCCTTAGGATTCGTATTATGTCGTGATAATAAGTGATAATCATACATGGTAACACAAATTTAACGGATATTAGTTAGATTCTCTAGTGTTTCTACTAATTTGAGATGGATGCATATACACATGATTTTGTTTTGGATAGGGAATGCATTTTTATTCTATTTCTTAGTTCTAATGTTGTTATCTTTGACGAATGAAGTTATGTGAGAAATGGTTAGGTAGGAAATTTGGATCATGTTATTTTATTTTCCTAGTCGATAAAAATCTGGAAAAAGGAAATATTTTTATTGTAGCCACCCTAAAATGTTATTTATAAATGATGACCGATAAATTATTACTACTTTTCCATGATATACTAATCATGTATTTAATTATAACAATAATTCCAAATAATTATTGCACCCATTAGAGTGGTTTTACATGTGGTTGATAATCATGGTCCATCATGAAAAGAAATTATTAGTGCATATCCAAAAAGAAATTACCCCTTGCCAATAGAATTACCCCTTAAATGTTCTTATGCTATAATTTGATTGTGACTTAAAACCAATGTAGTCTTTCACACACACATATACATATGTATAATTGGGATTATACCAACATATACAGTTATAGTTTAAGATATGGTGTGTACATATGTTTGTTAATTAGTTATTGTGGTGAAGTGTAACGCTGGTTTGTTTGGAAAAAAAAGAAAATCCTAATAACTTTGCCAATCACACCATTATTGCATTTTTATTGCCCAATTGAATGAGATTCAACATTCCATCAATTTTCCTCATTGATAGCCTTAAAATCCCAACACCGTTCACATTCTCGCATCACTTTTTGTCTCACAAATTGTCCCAAGGAGGAGAAAGCGATATTACTAAACCAGATACACTAAATTGATTATCCATGGAGGAAAAAAGAGGGTCAGATGATTATTTCATTATCAACAACAGTCATCGGGTGTGACTTATTTGGCAAAAAAAGAAGGTCTCGTGTAAAACCTGAGGACTTAGAAATTAAATTATTTTTAGATAAAGTGGTTGATAATTTTATGGCCCTCCACTAGAAAGAGATATTGACATCGCTATTGATGTCTTACCAAAAATTACACCCATATGAGTTGGATGAGCTGAAATAAATAAATTAAAATGACAACTAGATAAGGTATTGGTGAAAATTGGTGTCTCCTTGGAGTGATTTCCTTACTTAGACTCTACCGACTATTGATTAAGTTTACTAAAGATAAAGTATTTTCTTCTTCATACGTGATCAATTGCAACAAGCAACATCTTCTCCAAGATTGACCTCTAGTTAGAATATTGTTAGCTTAATTACATTTAAGAAGGTAGATATATCAAGGACTGCCAAGACTCCCTTGTTATACCTTTTGATCTCTCAAATGTGTTAGCTATATTTAGTCGATGAGTCGGGTGTTTTGAGGTTACCTAAGAAAGTATGCGTTGCTTTGTGTTTTTGATATCTTAGATTCCTTACACAATACCAGTCAATTTATTGATATAGCTATTAGATGATACTGATGATGTTAAACTCACTTATGATCTTTCATGTATGATTAGGTTTGACTTTAGAACATGAGCCATTAAGGCTATTCAAGATACATGATTGCGGTAGTTGAATCCAATCAATTTTGTTGGATAAGATATTAGTGTTGATCAATATTCTTGTTTAATTATGTCTACTCCAATATATATAAGTAATTTAATGAATATTGATTTTGAGATATGCTAGTTGCTAGTAGTTGGCACAATCCTTTTTACATATTGGCTATCCCAACTGGAGTTAGAAATATTTTTCCTTGTATATACCACAGTTGAGCTCCTTGATAGACTATTTTCAGTGAGTGACAACCCACAAATTGACCCATACAGATTCCTTTCAACCTCTAGCGGGGTTAATTACTCTTATATATTATGTGAAGATATATTGTTATGGTTTTATTTATATTGCAATTAAGATCTTGAAGGAGGCAATTGTCATATTGTCGAAAATGATCTAAGATACAAGGGAATAACTCTAAAGAAATATAATAAGAACATAAAGTCCCCATAAAATGTGAAGAGGAAACATGAGAACAGAGGAATGAGATATGAGTCAAATATCTTGAGTTTTTTTGGTAAGTTTCTTGACGAGTAAATTTCGGGATGAAATTTTTTTAGTAGGGAAGGTTGTAACCAACCATGAATTATTAATAAGAATATAAAAAAATAATAAAATTGGTGGCTTCGTGCTTGGAAGATAAGAATCTCTTTGTTACAAATGGGTAGCACCTCAACCTATGCTATAAAAAAGTATCTTGATAGCTACTCCATCCCATTTAATAGGTATATACAATTCCAGAGAGTGAGTGAACAAGAGAGATTTAGAGAGAGAGAGAGAGATAAATTCCTTCGTTTTTATAGAGAGAGAGAGAGGGAGAGAGACAACGATGAGGTAAGCATCGTATTGAGTTCGGTGAAGATGACCTTTCCATCGACGTCGAGTCTTCATCCGACAAAATCAGAGGTGCGACAATGGTCGGTGACACTGTGGATCTGCATAATCGAATCGTCATTGTGAATGGAATTTTTGCGTCGTGAAGGTATGTGTCGAACTCTTAGGATTCGTATTATGTCGTGATAATAAGTGATAATCATACATAGTGACACATATTAAGCGGATATTAGTTAGATTCTCTAATGTTTCTACTAATTTAAGCTAGATGAATATACACATGATTTTGTTTTGGATAGGGAATATATTTTTATTCTATTTCTTAAATTCCAATGTTGTCATCTTTGACGAATTAAGTTATGTGAGAAATAGTTAGGTAGGAAACTTTGGATCATGTTTTTTATTTTCCTAGTCGATAAAACTCTAGAAAAAGGAAATATTTTTATTGTAGCCACCCCAAAATATTATTTATAAATGATGACCGATAAATCAAGACTACTTTCTCCTGATATACTAGTCATGTATTTGATTATAACGAATATTCTTAATAATTATTCCACCTATTAGAATGGTTTTACGTGCGGTTGATAATCATGGTCCATCATGCAAGGAAATTATTAGTGCAAATCCAAAAAGAAATTACCCCTTGTCAATTTAATTGCCCCTTGAATGTTCTTATGCTATGATTTGATTGTGACTTAAAACCAATGTAGTCTTTCACACGCATACATACATATGTATAATTGGGATTATACCAACATATACAGATATAGCTTAAGATATGGTGTGTACCTATGTTTGTTAATTAGTTATTGCAGTGAAAGTTGTAAATGTAATTTTATCTATGACGTATGGTATGATTATTTATTGATTCATATGGATTATTAATATGATCTCTTATGATACCATTTTTTTGTCAGGAAAGAAGATTTCTGCATATAGTTTTAGATGTTATGAGAAGGATAGTTATATAGTATTGTTGCCTTTGCATACTTTACAAATGGCGATCCCAGAGATGGACTTTAATAATTAAAAAAATCTACCCATAGTGATATTTTAGTTATGAACTAATTATCGTTATTGATACATATCATGTTTATATAACGATGTCTCCAACTTCAACTTAACTCGATATCAACATGTCATTATATCATGGGTATTCATTATAACTCATATCTTGTTATATCCATCCATATGAAGTTCACATAGTCTCTACATCTATATTAAATAAATGTCTATAGTTTTCGATCAATTGTATCGTATATGAATGTTATTGTAGATTATAAAATATGTGTTAATAATATAATAATGCTTGTTGCGAAAATAGTACACCCAATTGTAAATGAAATGATTACTTGGAAATAAATATATAGTATCTAAAGACCCAATTTAATATTATATAACGAATAGTTGTCTTGTATTGATTAGGTGTTTTTTATAATGATGATCCTATGATTAATGAAACCAAAAGATTCATTAATGTATCGAATTGAAGATGAATATCAGCATGATAACAGTAAGCGGAGCTAAGTGCTGCACCTAACGGTGGGAGTCATTTCTAGAGTTTGTTTATCGACGGTCTAAAGGAAAACACCTTTCGGGGGTGTCAGGTTCAGTGTAACCCTATGGAAAGTCCACCATTGACTCATCACTGATGCCATCACGTTTCTTGTAGTGATTGAGTGACCGCTTGTGCTGACGGAAAAAGTCACCAAAGTTGCTAGAAAAACTCAAAAATCCCCAGTCTTAATTCTTCAGAATCGTGCAAAGGAAGGAAACAGAGCAAAAAAATTGTGGTCGTTGTATCGATCAGGTGAGTTTTGTTAGAAAAGATTAAGATGAATTAATCTTCTTATTTTTATTTATACTCCTAAACAAGATGTATAGTGTCAAGTATGTGAGTGTCGAACTCAGGGAGTCAAACTGTTGGATACTAGGGTTAATTAGTAGAGAACTATGGTTATGTGGGTTTTCTAATTTTTATTTTATTTTTAAAGATTTTTTGGATTTTTATTTGATTTTTAATGAATTTTATATTGTTTTTATTATTTTCTTGTGTTTTATGATTTTTTTATTATTTTAGAATTTTTTTATTTTTATTTGATTTTAATTTATTATTTTTTATATTTTTAATTTATTTTTCGATTTTTATGGATTTTAAAGGGTTTTTAAGATTTTTTTGGACTTTGGTCTCTTTTTACAGTGAGAAATGTATTTTTAAAAAAAAATTGTGACGTTTTTCCGATTTTTAATATTTTTAGTGTAAAGTTGATGAAATTACATTTAAAAAGATATGCTATGCATTTTTAGGGGATCGAACTTAGACATGCAAGGGAAAAATCTAGGTATGTAATGATGTTTATCCAAGAAAATTCAAGTACATGAAATATAACGAATCAAGGACCGTTAGAATTCCCATGCATGGAGCCCGATGCATACTGTGCATTAGGCTCATGAAAAGTTATGTTTGTCCATTTTCAGGTAAAGAACACGGTTGATTACTTATTCATGAACATTCTACCGAGTTCTCGGGATTCCTAACGTGGTATGATTCAACTCATGAAGATTTAAAGGATATCTGTATGCTCACAGGAACTGCTGAGGTGCTATTTTAATTCTTAAAGTAGTTTTTACAAGAATACCTTGGTCAGAGTTGTAATAATGGAACTTTTAGTTTGAATGGACTTTATTTAAAATTGTTTTTATCACTGCTCAATGAGATTCATGCATGTTTCGGTAAATCATGTGATCTTTTATTGTAGGCTTCCTCCAGTCGACGCGACCCATTCCGTTACATGAAGGTTGTAAATGTAATTTTATCTATGACTTATGCTATGATTATTTATTGATTCATATGGATTATTAATATAATCTCTTATGATACCATTTTTTTCAAGAAAGAAGATTTCTGCATATAGTTCTGCATGATACGAGAAGGATAGTCATATAGTAGTGTTGTCTTTTCATACTTTATGAATGGCGATCCCAGAGATGGCCTTTAATAAATTAAAAAAACCTTTCCATAGTTATATTTTAGCTATGAACTAATTATCGTTATCGATACATATCATGTTTAAATAACGATGTATCCAACTTGAACTTAGCTTAATATCAACATGTCATTATATCATAGGTAGTAATTATAACTCATGTCTTGTTATACCCATCCATATGAAGTTCACTTAGTCTCTACGTCTATTAAATAAGTGTCTATAGTTTTCAATCAATTGTATCATATATGAATGTTATTATAGATTGTAAAATATATGTTAATAATATAATGATGCTTTTTGTGAAAACAGTACAATCCAATTGTAAATGAAATGATTACAGGGAAATAAATATATAGTATCTAAAGACCCAATTTGATATTACATAATGGATAGTTGTGTTATATTGATTAGGTGTTTTTAATGATGAAGATCATATGATTAATGAAACTAAAAGGTTCATTAATGTATTGAATTGAAGATGGATATTGACATGATAACGGTAAGCGGAGCTAAGTGCTACACCTAACGGTGGGAGCCACCTCTAGAGTTGTTTATCGACTGCCTAAAGGGCAACACCTTCCGAGGGTGTCAGGTTCAGTGTAAACTGTGGAAATTCCACCATTGACTCAGCACTGATGTCATCACGTTTCTTGTAGTAATTGAATGACCGCTTGTGCCGATGGTAAAAGCCACCAAAGTTGCCTAACAACTTGTGAAATGAGACAAATTAGTATAATGAATAAGCAAAGTGCTTATGAGGAAGCCAAGTGCATATTGAAAGAAGTGTATATGTACATTTATGTCAAATGCTAAATGTATATGTGCAATTATGCGAAATGTGAAGTGCATATGTGCATTTATGTGAAATGCTAAGTGAATATGTGCAATTGTAATTAATGTTATGTGCATATGTGCAAATATGGTTAACATAAAGGGCATATATGGAAAGTATGGTATGCAATGCATGAATACAAAAAGAATACTCTTTCGTATGCATAATTAAGTTCATTAGGGATCTAAATGATGATATTGTATGGGATAAGTCAAATATATTATGCAACATTGTAAGGGTGAAAACTTTAAACACAATGATGTGAATGATTCAGTGTATACGTGAAATATGTATGTTGTATAATATAAATATCCTTATGTATGATGATAAGTATGAGTAAGTTATATTGTAACTGCGAATCACATTTTCATATATTGAGTTAAAGGTAGTTTGGATATTGCTAATGATATGTATATGTATGTGTCACCTTTACGCATAAGATTTGGTAATTTTAGGTAACTCACATGATACATTCACATGAGAATGAATATGGAAAATCATGAACTTCTTCTTTTTAATTAATTGCAAAAGTTAGTAATTGTACTCATGGAAAATATATGTGATCTATTCATAAATAGAAAATAACATAAATACTAAGTTCTCATGTTAAGATTATTTATGATATGAATGAAGTGTTTTAAAGTAGACTAGTGAAGACTTGATTTTACGCTAGTCGGTTTGCCCTTATCCTGACACATACTGAGCGTTAAGCTCATATCATATATTCTTGTGTTTTTATTGCTAGTAAATGTGAGGACAAATTTAGTGGCAGTTCGAGTCTTGTTGTGGGTTTTGAAGGAAGATATCATTGTGCCCACTGAATCAAAGGATCTTGGTTATGTAATAGACATGTATCTTTTTATGGATAAAAGGAAACTTAAGATGGTTCCTTCTATTATTTGTGATATCATTGATGTTTAGGAATAACACTCGGATCTGACGTGGCATTGATATGTTTCCACCGGTCACCGCCGGGTTATTACAGGTGGTATCACAACAGTAGTTTTTCTGAGCATGAGATATCCAATCGTTGATGATGTAAGACCTTTAGTATACGGAAAAATAGGTAGATGACCAAAAAAATAATATAACCTGCATGTCTTTTGAAGATAACATGAGTATTAGAAAGTTGACCAACAGGGAGATAGAACTAATCTTGGAGATTACAAATTGTCCCAAGGAGGAGAAAACGATTTTACTAAGCCAGATACACTAAATTGATTATCTGTGGAGAAAAAAAAGGGTCAGATGATTATTTCATTATCAACAACAATCATCGGGAATATGACTTATTTGGCAAAAAAAGAAGGTCTCGTGTAAAACCTGGGGACTTAGAAATTAAATTATTTTTAGATAAAGTGGTTGATAATTTTATGACCCTCCACCAGAAAGAGATATTGACATCGCTATTGATGTCTTACCAAAAACTACACCCATATGAGTTGGATGAGCTGAAATAAATAAATTAAAATGACAACTAGATAAGGTATTGGTGAAAATTGGTGTCTCCTTGGAGTGATTTCCTTACTTAGACTCTACCTACTATTGATTAAATTTACTAAAGATATAGTATTTTCTTCTTCATACGTGATCAATTACAACAAGCAACATCTTCTCCAAGATTGACCTCTAGTTAGAATACTGTTAGCTTAATTACATTTAAGAAGGTAGACATATCAAAGACTGCCAAGACTCCCTTGTTATACCTTTTGACCTCTCAAATGTGCTAGCTATATCTAGTCGATGAGTCGGGTGTTTTGAGGTTACCTAAGAAAGTATGCGCTGCTTTGTGTTTTTGATATCTTAGATTCTTTACACAATACCAGTCAATTTATTGATATAGCTATTAGATGATATTGATGATGTTAAACTCACTTATGATCTTTCATGTATGATTAGGTTTGACTTTAGAACATGAGCCATTAAGGCTATTCGAGATACATGATTGCGGTAATTGAATCCAATTAATTTTGTTGGATAAGACATTAGTGTTGATCAATATTCTTGTTTAATTATGTCTACTACAATATATATATGTAATTTAATGAATATTGATTTTGAGATATGCTGGTTGCTAGTAATCTGCATAATCCTTTTTACATATTGGCTATCCCAACTTGAGTTAGAAATGTTTTTCCTTGTATATACCATAGTTGAGCTCCTTGATAGACTATTTTCAACGAGTGACAACCCACAAATTGACCCATGCACATTCCTTTCAACCTCTAGCGGGTTAATTACTCTTATATATTATGTGAAGATATATTGTTATGGATTTATTTATATTGCAATTAAGATCTTGAAGGAGGCAATTGTCATATTTTCGGAAAAGATCTAAGATACAAGGGAATAACTCTTAAGAAATATAATAAGAACTTAAAGTCCCCATAAAATGTGAAGAGGAAACATGAGAACAGAGGAATGAGATATGAGTCAAATATCTTGAGTTTTTTTGATAAGTTTCTTGACGAGTAAATTTCAGGATGAAATTTTTTTAGTAGGGATGGTTGTAACCAACCATGAATTATTAATAAGAATATAAAAAAATAATAAAATTAGTGGCTTCATGCTTGGAAGATATGAATCTCTTTATTATAAATGGGTAGCACCTCAACCTATGCTATAAAAAAGTGTCTTGATAGCTACTCCATCCCATTTAATAGGTATATACAATTCCAGAGAGTGAGTGAACAAGAGAGATTTAAAGAGAGAGAGAGAGTAAAATTCATTCATTTTCTATAGAGAGAGAAAGAGAGGGAGAGAGACAACGATGAGGTGAGCATCGTTTTTGAGTTCGGTGAAGATGACCTTTCCATCGACGTCGAGTCTTCATCCGACAAAATCAGAGGTGCGACAATGTGGTCATTGACACTACGGATCTACATAATCGAATCGTCATTGTGAATGGAATTTTTGCGTCGTGAAGGTATGTGTCGAATCATTAGGATTCATATTATGTCGTGATAATAAGTGATAATCATACATAGTGACACATATTTAACGGATATTAGTTAGATTCTCTAATGTTTCTACTAATTTAAGCTAGATGAATATACGCGTGATTTTGTTTTGGATAGGGAATATATTTTTATTCTATTTATTAAATTCCAATGTTGTCATCTTTGACGAATTAAGTTATGTGAGAAATGGTTAGTAGGAAAATTTGGATCATGTTTTTTTATTTTCCTAGTCGATAAAACTCTAGAAAAAGGAAATATTTTTATTGTATCCACCCCAAAATATTATTTATAAATGATGATCGATAAATCAAGACTACTTTCTCCCGATATACTAATCACGTATTTGACTATAACGATAATTCTTAATAATTATTGCACCCATTAGAATGGTTTTACGTGCGGTTGATAATCATGGTCCATCATGAAAGGAAATTATTAGTGCAAATCCAAAAAGAAATTACCCATTTCCAATTTAATTGCCCCTTGAATGTTCTTATGCTATGATTTGATTGTGACTTAAAACCAATGTAGTCTTTCACACACATACATACATATGTATAATTGGGATTATACCAACATATGCATATATAGCTTAAGATATGGTGTGTACCTATGTTTGTTAATTAGTTATTGCAGTGAAAGTTGTAAATGTAATTTTATCTATGACGTATGGTATGATTATTTATTGATTCATATGGATTATTAATATGATCTCTTATGATACCATTTTTTTTTGTCAGGAAAGAAGATTTCTGGATATAGTTCTAGATGTTATGAGAAGGATATTTATATAGAATTGTTGCCTTTGCATACTTTACGAATGGCGATCCCATATATGGACTTTAATAATTAAAAAAATCTACCCATAGTGATATTTTAGTTATGAACTAATTAGCGTTATTGATACATATCATGTTTATATAACGATGTCTCCAACTTTAACTTAACTTGATATCAACATGTCATTATATCATGGGTATTCATTATAACTCATATCTTGTTATATTCATCCATATGAAGTTCACTTAGTCTCTACACCTATAATAAATAAGTGTCTATAGTTTTCGATCAATTGTATCGTATATGAATGTTATTGTAGATTACAAAATATGTGTTAATAATATAATGATGCTTGTTGCGAAAATAGTACACCCAATTGTAAATGAAATGATTACTTGGAAATAAATATATAGTATCTAAAGACCCAATTTAATATTATATAACGAATAGTTGTCTTGTATTGATTAGGTGTTTTTTATAATGATGATCCTATGATTAATGAAACCAAAAGATTCATTAATGTATCGAATTGAAGATGAATATCGGCATGATAACAGTAAGCGGAGCTAAGTGCTGCACCTAACGGTGGGAGTCATTTCTAGAGTTTGTTTATCGACGGTCTAAAGGAAAACACCTTTCGGGTGTGTCAGGTTCAATGTAACCCTATGGAAAGTCCACCATTGACTCATCACTGATGCCATCACGTTTCTTGTAGTGATTGAGTGACCGCTTGTGCTGACGGAAAATGTCACCAAAGTTGCTAGAAAAACTAAAAAATCCCCGATCTTAATTCTTCAGAATCCTGCAAAGGAAGGAAACAGAGCAAAACAATTGCGGTCGTTGTATCGACCAGGTGAGTTTTATTAGAAAAGATTAAGATGAATTAATCTTCTTATTTTTATTCATACTCCTAAACAAGATGTATAGTGTCAAGTACGTGAATGTCGAACTCATGGAGGCAAACTATTGGATACTAGGGTTAATCGGTAGAGAACTATGGTTATATGGGTTTTCTAATTTTTATTTTATTTTTAATGATTTTTTGGATTTTTATTTGATTTTTAATGAATTTTATATTGTTTTTATTATTTTCTTGTGTTTTATGATTTTTTATTATTTTAGATTTTTTAACTTTTATTTGATTTTAATTTATTATTTTTTATATTTTTAATTTATTTTTTGATTTTTATTGATTTTAAAGGGTTTTTAAGATTTTTTTGGACTTTGATCTCTTTTTAAAGTGAGAAATGTATTTAAAAAAACTGTGATGTTTTTTTGATTTTTAATATTTTTAGTGTAAAGTAGATGAAATTACCTTTAAAAAGATTTGCTATGCATTTTTAGAGGATTTATCTTGAATTAGTTATGATTTTTACAAGTTTTATGAATTTTGTATTTTTTTATTGATTTTATTATTTATTTTTTATTTTGTTTTTTGTTTAATATAAAAAATACAGGAAAATATACTGTAGGTAACTTTTATTTAATTTTTAGAGTATTTTTATAATTTTATGTGTTTTTTAAATATTTGTTATATTTTTATATTTTTTTGAAAGATTTATTAATGAAGTGATTTTTTTATTTGTTTCAAAATATGGAATATACTATATATAATATAAAAATATGGTGTTTCTATGTAATTTTTATATTATGTATTTTTATTTAGTATGTAAAGTGTATAGTATGGTATATACGAAGTCAAGGTATTTTTGTGATTTTACAAACTTGAGGGGTACGAGTGGAAAGGCCCAGAAACGTAAAGATAATCACACAAATATCAGAAGATCGTAGGGATTCCCGCGTAATTTCCTCACCAATCACGTGATGCTCATGTGAGCTCGGCTGGAAAAAACCTGCTTACAACTCAGGAAAGATGGGGGCGTCCATGTAAAGATGTCAGTGATCACGTGTCTACGCACATGACTCTCCTGCAGCAAACATGTTTGGAATTTCGTGAGATACTGGAACGTCTGTACAAAACGGCCTCAAAAACTTTCGAGCGCATGTGCAAAGCTCGTGCACGGCTTAAGCGGCGGGCGGCAAGTTCGGTACAGTTGCGATGCGTGGCACGCCGATGACCATTCGATCAATCTGAATCGAATGGTGGTTGTTATTTTTCCAAATGAAAGGGTGCGAACAACTTGGTAGACCAGATGAGGCTCTTCCCGACAATCTGATTCTCGCTGAGATGAGGATGGCAGCGGCTCTGCTTTGCTTCCGCTTTAAATCAATTATTTAAAGTGAATAATTAATAATAATAATTAGGTAATTAAATTATCATTAATTAAGTATTAATTTCGTAATTAAATAAATAATTAATAATTAAATATGGTTAATAAGGTAATTAAGTATTGATTAAATAATTAAGTATGTAATTAAGTAATTAAGTAAATTAATAAATTAATTAAACAAATAATTTAAATAAATAAATAAATGAAGTATTATTTATTTTTTAAAAAATAAAGGATTAATGTATTAAATAATAATATAAGTTACGGTTTATTGTACAATATATACCAATATGGACCAGAAAACCGTATTTTTCGTATTAACTCCGATTTTAGCGAAACTGTGTCATTTTGTAGATAATTAGAAAATATAATTTTTGGGACCGTGTTTTCTTAATTTGGAGTTCATGCGATCGAGTTATGAGGTCCAGAAGAAAAAAGTAGTGGCTTCAAGGCTTCGGGTTTTATTAGTATTTTAGCTTAATTATATTTTTATATACCATTTTAGATGATTTTAGGAAAATGAATTAAGTTAATCCGATTTACGTATAAAACGGATTTAGATGATTTTTAATAAATAGTATTATGTATAAAACAGATTTTAAAAGTGAGTTTGGTCAGTTTGGAGATTTCTATAAATAGATATGAACCTAGAAAGTCGGTTATTGTGGCTTTTACGGTTCATTACGGTTATTTTATTTTTTTTGTCGAATATTTTTCTAATATTTTTATAAATTAATATATTTTTTGTGAACAACTTTTATAAAAGGAGTATTTTGATTTGAAGTTGTTTTGATGATAAATAAAATAGGTTAAATATTTACATGGTAAAAATGGGTAAATTATCCTTTTGGTCTTGATTTTCTTGATATTTTTATAGATTATGATCCTTATCTCTCCCTACTTATCTCTTTTGTCGACCTGGTCAATATTGACCTGGTCTCGGGGTTAGGATTAGTCTGTATATTACATATACATCCTTCTTTTCTTTTCATTTTTTCATTTTTTCTCTTTATTCCTTTATTTTGGATATAAAATAAATGTTAATTATATAATATTAACAATTGTGGTAAGAATAATAATTAGTGAGAATTAGTGGATATTTACATGTATTTTACCAAGGATTTTAGCCAAAATGAAAGAATAAATGCGATGAATCACGGATTCATCATTGCCTAACAACTTATGAAATGAAACAAATTAGTATAATGAATAAGTTAAGAGCTTATAAAGAAGCCAAGTGCTTATTAAAAGAAGTTTATATGTACATTTATGTCAAATGCTATGTGTATATGTGCAATTATGTGAAATGTTAAGTGTATATCTGCATTTATGTGAAATGCTAAGTTAATATGTGCAATTATATTAATGTATGTGCATATGTGCAATATGGTTAACATAAAGGGCATATGTAGAAAGTATGGTATGCAATGCATAAATACAAAAAGAATACTCTTTCGTATGCATTATTAAGTTCATTAAGGATCTAAATGACGATATTGTATGGGATAAGTCAAATATATAATATGGTAAGGTTGAAAACTATAAATTGACTATGTGGCACAATGAAGTGAATGATTGTGTCTATACATGAAATATGTCATGTTGTATAATATGAATATTCTCATGTATGATGGTAATTATGAGTAAGTTATATTGCAACTGTGAATCACATTTCCACATATTGAGTTAAAGGTATTGTGGATATTGCAAATGATATGTATATGGTTGTGCCACCTTTACGCATAAGATTTGGTATTTTTGGGCAACCCACATGATACATTTACATGAGAATGAATACGAAAAATCATGAACTTCTTCTTTTTAATTAATTGAAAATGTTATCAATTGTACTCATGGACAATATATGTGATCTATTCATAAATAGAAAATAAGATAAATACTAAGTTTTCATGTTAAGATTATTTATGATATGAATGAAGTGTTTTAAAGTAGACTAGTGAAGACTTGATTTTACTGTAGTCAGTTTGACCTTATCCCGACACATAATGAGCGTTAAGCTCATATCATATATTCTTGTATTTTAAATGCAGGTAAATGTGAGGATAAATTTAGTGGTAGTTCGATCTTGTTGTGGGTTTTGAAGGAAGGATATCATTGTGCCCACTGAATCAAAGGATCTTGATTATGTAATAGAGATGTATCTTTTTATGGATAAAAGGAAACTTAAGATGGTTCCTTCTATTATTTGTGATATCATTGATGTTCAGAAGTAACACTCGGATCTTGCGTGGCATCTGATATGTTTCCACTGGTCACTGAGGATCCGTATTATTACAAGTGATATCAGAATAGTAGTTTTTCTAAGCATGAGATATCCAATCATTGATGATGTAAGTCCTTTAGTATACGAAAAATAGGTAGATGACCAAATATTTAGTATGACCTGCATGTCTTTTGAAGATAGCATGAGTATTAGAAAGTTGACCAATAGGGAGATAGAACTAGTCTTGGAGATTACAAATTGTCCCAAGGTGGAGAAAGCGATTTTACTAGACCAAATACAATAAATTGATTATTTGTGGAGAAAAAAAGAGGGTCAGATGATTATTTTATTATCAACAATGGTCATCAGGTGTATGACTTATTTGGCAAAAAAAAGGTTTCTCATGTAAAACATGGGGATTTGGAGATCAAATTATTTTTAGATAAAGTTGTTGATAATTTTATGGCCCTCCACCAGATTGAGATATTGACTTCACTATTGATGTCTTACCAAAAACTACACCCATACGAGTCGGATGAGTTGAAATAAATAAGTTTAAATGACAACTAGATAAGGGACTGGTGAAAATTGGTCTCCTTGAAGTGATTTCCTTACTTAGACTCTACCGACTATTGATTAAGTTTATTAAAGATAAAGTATTTGCTTCTTCATACATGATCAATTGAACCAAGCAACCGTCTTCTCTAAGATTGACCTCTAGTTAGAATACATTAGCTTAATTACAATTTAGAATGTAAACATACCAAAGACTTCCAAGACTCCCTAGTATACCTTTTGACCTCTCAAATGTGTTTGCTATATTAAGTCGATGAGTCGGGTGTTTTGAGGTTACGTAGGAAAGTTTGTGATGCTTTGTGTTGTTGATATCTTAGATTCCTTAAATACTACTAGTTAATTTATTGATATAGCTATTAGATGATATCGATGATGCTAATCTCACTTATGATCTTCCATGTATGATTGGGTTTGACTTTAGAACATTAGCCACTAAGGCTATTTGAGATACATGATTGTGGTAATTGAATCCAATTAATTTTGTTGGATAAGACATTAGTGTTGATCAATATTCTTGTTTAATTATGTCTACAACAATATATATAAGTAATTTAATGAATATTGATTTTGAGATTTGCTTGTTGCTAGTAATCGGCACAATCCTTTTTACATATTTGCTATCCCAACTTGAGTTAGAAATATCTTTCCTTGTATATACCATAGTTGAACACCTTGATGGACTATTTTCAGCGAGTGAAAACCCACAAATTGACACATACAGATTCCTTTCAACCTCTAGCGGGGTTAATTACTCTTATTTATTATGTGAAGATATATTGTTATGGATTTTTTTATCTTGCAATTAAGATCTTGAAGGAGGCAATTGTCATATTGTCAGAAAAGATCTAGATACAAGGGAATAACTCTAAAGAAATATAATAAGAGCTTAAAGTTGGTCACATAAATGTGAAGAGGAAATATGAGAACAGAGGAATGAAATGTGAGTCAAATATCTTGAGTTTTTTGGTAAGTCTCTTGACCGATAAATTTCGGGACGAAATTTTTTTAGTAGGGTAGATTGTAATGAATCATGAATTATTAATAAGAATATAAAAAATAATAAAATTGGTAGCTTCGTGCTTGGAAGATATGAATCTCTTTGTTATAAATGGGTAACACCTCAACATATGCTATAAATAAATAAGTGTCTTGATAGCTACTCCATCCCAATATGTATATACAATTCAGAGAGTGAATGAACAAGAGAGATTTAGAGAGAGAGATATGAATTCCTTCATTTTTAGAGAGAGAGAGAAAGAGGGAGAGAGCCAATGATCAGGCGAGCATCGTTTTTTAGTTCGGTGATGATGATCTTTCCATCGACATCGAGTCTTTATCCGACAAAATCAGAGGTATGACAATGTGGTCGGTGACGCTTTGGATCCGTATAATCGAATCGTCATTGTGAGTGGAATTTTCACGTCGTGAAGGTATGTGTCAAACCCTTAGGATTCGTATTACGTCGTGATAATATGTGATCATCATACCCAGTGACACAAATTTAACAGATATTGGTTAGATTATCTAATATTTCTACTAATTTCAGCTGGATGCATATACACATGATTTTATTTTGGATATGGAATACATTTTTATTCTATTTCTTAAATTCTAATGTTGTCAACTTTGACGAATTAAGTTATGTGAGAAATGGTTATCACAATGATGAATTAAGTTATGTGACGAATATACACATGACTATTGATATGATCTCTTATGATACCATTTTTTTTTATCAAGAAAGAAGATTTATGCATATAGTTCTACATGATACGAGAATTATAGTCATATAGTAGTGTTGCCTTTGCATACTCTATGAATGACGATCCCAGAAAAGGCCTTTAATGATTAAAAAAATCTTCCCACAGTAATATTCAGCTATGAACTATTTATCGTTATTGATACATATTATGTTTAAATAACGATGTCTCCAACTTGAACTTAGCTTGATGTCAACATGTCATTATGTCATGGGTATTAATTATAACTCATATCTTGTTATACCCATCCATATGAAGTGCACTTAGTCTCTACGTCTATATTAAATAAGTGTATATAGTTTTCGATCAATTGTATCGTATATGAATTTTATTGTAGATTGTAAAATATGTGTTAATAATATAATGTTGCTTGTTGTAAAAACAGTACAACCCAATTGTAAATGAAATGACTACTTGGAAATAAATATATAGTATCAAAGGACCCAATTCGCTATTATATAATGAATAGTTGTGTTTTATGATTAGGTGTTTTTAATAATGAAGATCCTATGATTAATGAAACTAAAAGGTTCATTAATGTATTGAATTGAAGATGAATATTGGCATGATAACGGTAAGTGGAGGTAAGTGCTACACCTAATAGGGGGAGCCACCTTTAGAGTTTGTTTATCGACGACCTAAAGGGCAATACCTTCCAGGGGTGTTAGGTTCATTGTAACCCTGTGAAAAGTCCACCATTGAATCAACATTGATGTCATCGCGTTCTTGTAGTGATTGAGTGACAGCTTGTGCCTGCGGTAAAAACCACCAAAGTTGCCTAACAACTTATGAAATGAGATAAATTAGTATAATGAATAAGCTAATTGCTTATTGAAAGAAGTGTATATGTACATTTTTGTCAAATGATACGTGTATATGTGCAATTATGTGAAATGTTAAGTGTATATATGTATTTATGTGAAATGCTATGTGAATATATGCAATTGTACTAATGTTATGTGCATATGTGCAAATATGGTTAACGTAAAGGGCATATAGAGAAAGTATGGTATGCAATGCATGAATACAAAAAGAATACTCTTTCGTATGCATAATTAAGTTCATTAAGGATCTAAATGATGATATTGTATGGGATAAGTCAAATATATTGTGCAACATGGTAAGGGTGAAAACTATAAATTGACTATGTGGCACAATGAAGTGAATGATTGAGTGTATACGTGAAATATGCCATGTTGTATAATATGAATGTCCTTATGTATGATGATAATTATGAGTAAGTTATATTGCAACTGCGAATCACATTTTCATATATTGAGTTAAGGATATTGTGGATATTGCTAATCATATGTATTTTACCCTAAGTATAGGGGAGGTCGACCCTATACATTCTTTCACTCGGTTTTCCCTTTGAGTACAGTCTGTTGTACTTAGGATTACTTGATCCTAAGTATAGGGGGAATCACTGAGCTCTATTCATGCTATTCTTTTATTCATTGTAATATAGCCCTTCTTTTCACTTCCCGATACTAAGCACGAGTTATGTCTTCTTCATCGCTTTTTGATCACTCTGAGGACATCGTTCGAGCTAAGTATAGGGGGTGTCGTATATATTCCATATACTTTAGCCATAACTCGTACTTTATGTGAGTGTGTTAATGTATAGAATTGCTGAAAATCACTTAATAAAAATCACAAAAATTTTAAAAATTTTGTTGTACATAAAATTCTTCCTTGCACATACATAGCTATTTATAAAAACTATTTTTGTACAGATGTTTGTAAAAATGTTTTGCCGTTAAAAAGTTTGTAAATACTTTTGTATCAAAACTATGTATATAGTACACAATATTTGTAAAATGTTCGAAAAATAAAAGTTTGCAAAAATCCCTGTGTAAATGCTTGTAAATAGTTTGCAAAACTTCTGCATTCATGCATGCATTCAAACATTTTCAAAAATTTTGCACATTTTTCAAGAACTTTGTATAAAAATATTTTTATATACTTGTATTTTCTTCTTAATCATAGTTGATATTTAAAGTAGTCCGAGTTAAATTGTAAAATGGAGCTTGGTTAAGACCTTAATCAACCTAATTCTCAGAGGAACCTTATAGGATTTGTGGTTAAGACTTTTCAGGTCCATTAGTGACTTAATTCTTTGAGTCCACTAGGCTATGTTCACATATCATCTTGATGAGCCTAAGCAGAACATTTAACAACGTACACATGACTCTCATAGACAATGGCTTTACTCGGACTTGTGATGAGCGCTCGGACGATCAAGGTTAAGTGATATCAAAGGTTGTTGCGACCTCAACCACCTGAGCCAGACTCAACAAAAAAAATCAAGACCACAATTAAAACAATCAAGCACAAAAATCAATGTAGCGTTCTCCGTTATTTATTTAACCTGGTATAGCACCATGGTCGAACACAAGGAGCACAGAAATGTACGAAGTAGTCGGTAATCAGAAAATAAAAGGCATATCTTTTTGGTTTTTAATTTGCATTTTTTTATATTTCATAATAAGAAAACAAATAAAAAGATAAAGAAAATCAAGCTTAAACAATTTTTATTAAGATAAAAAATGCTCAAAAATTAGAAATAAAAATATTTTTATATATTTCAAATATGCAAGTGTTTTTGGTAATTTATGGTAATTTTTTAGATTTTTATATGATTTTATAAAAATGAAACAAATACAAAACAGAGAAACAATGTATAACCCATACCAAAATGCAAATTTAAAATGCTAAAATTACTCAAATGTCCTGCTTGCGATTTTTATAATAAAGTAGATTAAAAGATCTAACTACATGAACTGAAATCTCATTTTTTTGATTTTTATAGAATTTTTAAAGATTTATATAAGATTTTTAGTCTTTTGTGGTTTTTAGGGGTTTTATAAAAGATAATGCAACAAAAATTTCACAGGTACAAAAACAAACTATAACAAGCAACAACAATTTTTATGGAATTTTTCAGACACTTTTTATAATTTTTTGGTATTTTATAAAATATTCAGGACACTTTTTAGGGTTTTTTTATAGAAAATATCAAATAAAATTAAACCGAGCCACAAAAATTACCGAAAATACTACACAACTAATGGTATTTTTTGTGGCATTTTGGAGTTGATTTAATAATTATTGGTTAAAAACAAAACATGTAGTAGACATGGACGTACTTGTAATTATTGAAAGGTTACAAGCCAATCTGTAACATAATAAAAACCCAGGGCTAATATTGCAAAAATCCCCGATAGGCACGCACACCACACATGATCTCGGTTCACATGGGTATAACTGTAAATATCATAAACTTCATTCAATCCATAACAACTTAAAAGTTCAGGATAATACATGCAAATAACCCAACAAGTCACGTGGGACAACACATGCCTCATATTTGGAGGGACTAAAATGCAAATATTATAAATCGAAGGTCCAAACTGAAAAATATCCAAAATAAAAATAATGACGACAAATATTTACAGGACTAAAAAGTAAATGCAAAACAAGAAAAGGCCTAGGTGCAATTTACCCTTTATTATCAACTATCCAACGGTCGAGAGCGATCCACTTAACGGATGAACGGTTGAGATATGATGGTACCGCTTCGGCGATGGATGACTCTGGATGGATCCTCAGATGGATCTAATGGTCGAGGCTTCCCCAATGCTGGTCGGATGAGATTAGAACTGAGGGAAGATCGGATCTAACGGCTGGGACGACACTTGGAAGAACGCCGAAGAACTCGCCTCCGGTGAGCTTTGATCGGCCAATACACACGGCGTGGATGTCCTCGCGAGCTGCTCTGGTAGGGGAAAGGTCAACGATGACAGTCTGCAGCTATGGAGATGCTCAGGAGATCCCAGGACCTCAGGAGCGATTTCGGCGAAGCGTGAAGCCTGGAGCTGTTGTGCTTGAATACCTCGACCTCCAGATGAGGTCCTTGCATGTTCTAACCTGCACAGGTGAACAATAGGGTTGAGGGAAAAATGCCTCAGCCCGTTAAATCTCGAAGTGGATGATTGGTGGGGCGATGCGTGGCCCTCCGGCGAAGCGACGATGGAGGAGGATTGAAAGTTTGTTACTGGTGAGAACGAGGTGAATGGATGGGTGTAGAAGGTGAAGGGAAGTCTAGTAAAGGTGGTTGGGATCTTGAAACATCAAGGGAAGGCTCCGACCAAGGTGACCGGAACTCGGTGATGAAGGTCAGCTAGGATTCTAAAACTCGAATCATATGCGAAGAAGGACTATACCTAAGATACCTGATGGATGCTATCATCTATGCTAAAGGTCAGGGACCTTTGGGGGTCATGAACTCAATGGGTCGACGGGCCTAGAGGATTGGCTCACCTCGTGGTGGAGCTCGGCGGAGTATACGCTGGAACAGAGGCTCGCGGCTTAAATGCCTCGCTGCACGTTCCTCTCTCACACGCTGTCACTCACGGGAGGTGGATGGAGCTCCTCGGACGAAGAGTGGCGGCCAAAAATGCGATAGAAGATGGAGCTCCAGGAGGTTATATAGTCTGTAGGGTCCGAGAAAGATGGAGCAAGGGCGCGCGAACCGAGGGTCGGATCCCTAGGAATGTCATCAGGCGTGGATCATGGATCTTCCCTCTCTAATCGAAGCTACAAATGGGAGGAGAAATCGATCGGATTGGGTTGAGATAAATCGACGAAAAGCAAGCGAACCAGGTCCGAGACGAAAAAGGTGGCGGAGGGGTCAGTTGACTTCGGTCAACAAATTTGGCGTGGCCCAATCAGATTGGGCCGAGGAAGAAGACAGAATAGACTACATGACATAATAGAGGGGAAAATTAAAGATAAATAAATTAAAAATAATAAATGAATTTAAATTTGAAAAGGAATAAAATAAAAAATGTTTATTATTTTTCAAGGATGTTTTCTGTGATTTTTAATTATTTTTATGAAAAATAAATTAATCTCTATATAGTATAATGTATTATATACATGTATGATATACCTATGTGTTTTGTACAATTATTTTTATTTTGTTATTTTCACACAAATACCCCCAATTTTTATATTTTATTTATTTATGACATAATTTTTGAAGTATAAAATCATTTTTATTACTTATTTACATGTGTCTAATAAATAGAGAGTAAGACATATATAAATGTATTTTGTACTTGTGAGAGAGGATTATTTTTATTTTTATTTTATTTTTATGATTTTTGTTTTATTTATGGTACTATATACAAGGAGGTAAAATGAATATTTTATTTTTATTTTGTCAAAAATAATTATTTATTGACACTAGTAATATATACAATATAGAGTATGCCCTATCTCTCTCTACTTATTTTGTTTGGCGATCATGTCAATGTTTGACCTTCTCTTGGGGTTCGGGTCACTTTGTATTTATTCTAAATACCTCCTTCCTTTTTTTTCCTTTATTATTTTATTTTTATACAAATACATGCTAAATATACAAAGTTAACATATGCATGCTGAATGCTAACTTATTGTATTTACACCTATTTACATGATGCTTTGCCAAGATAAATAGCTAAAATAAAAGAATAAAGAGTGAGAATCAGGGATTCATCAACCAACACTTTACACTCAGCTCCACACAGATGAGGTGATGAGGAGGCAGTTTCCTTTGGCTTGGGGTAGCATACAAGGGTAGTACTTCTAGGCGGAACATCTCGTCTACCGTTAGGGAGGGAAGTGCATCTCAACTTGGTCTAGCGGTGTTGAGGTCTAAAGATAGGAGTTGTGGGTTGCAATAATGCTTCAAAAGAGGGATATTCTACTGTCTCAAGAAGAAAAAGTCCTTATGTATATATGCTGCACCATGTAGATATGTTGTACATGCATTTAAAAAATGTATGTGCAAGAATTTTATAAATAGCTGTATATGTGCAAGGAATAATTTTATGTATTAACACACCCACTGAAAATAGTTATGTACAAGAAGAATTTATAAAAATAATTTTTATAAATAGTTATGTATGTGCACTCAGAGTGAACAAAGAGCGATGAAGAAGACAACTCGTGTTTAGTATAGAGAAGTGAAAAGAAAGGCTATACTACAACGTCGAATCAAAGAATTTGAAGAGGGATCGGTGGTTCCCCCTATACTTAGGGTAAAGTAATCTTAAGTATAGCAGACTGTGTACAAAGGGAAAACCGAATGATAGAATGCACAAGGTAAGCAATGACTCGTATTGTTCCCCTCCTATACTTAGGGTAAAAGGGACCTAAACATAGAAAGGAATATGAACAATGTGAAGGAAAAGAGAGGAAATGGCATAAATGAAGACAAATATATATAAGATGAAAGGAACGACATCACGCCCCCTATACTTAAGGTGAATGATCCCTAAGTATAGGAAACGACAGGAGTAATGAAACAAAACGAGAATGAACAACTCGGTGTCTACACCCCCTATACTTAGGATAAAGTGCATCCTAAGTATAACCAAAAAATAATCCTACATGAGACCTGGGGAGTGAAACAAAAAACAGAAGAAGCAAGGAACAAATCATGACGAAACAGGTATATACAAAGTAGACAATGTTGAGGTGCCTCTCAACAAACGCTAGGTTTTACGCCCCTAGCTGGGCGCAAAGGTTAGGACAACACAGTATCAAGGTTCAGGACGACATCTGTAAGGTGAATACAATATTGTTGTCATATTTTCGGTAGAAGAACAACGACAAGGTCAACATCGTAGGGGATGACACCCAAATAAATAATCATGCGGGTGTCTGCTACCGGGTGAAGATATGAGAAGATGAAATAGGGATCCGGTAGCACAAAAGAACTCATCAGCTCAAGATTAGAATGGAGTGGAAGGGAAGAGCCGAAGAAGTCGAACGTGGAGAAGGAATGA
Source organism: Ottelia alismoides (assembly GCA_037367405.1). NCBI lineage: Eukaryota > Viridiplantae > Streptophyta > Magnoliopsida > Alismatales > Hydrocharitaceae > Ottelia > Ottelia alismoides. The sequence continues at coordinate 105,642 of JAZKJV010011101.1, forward strand.
TCTGTCATGGAATCCTCCACGTTAATCATCGTCTCAAAAATGTACAGAAGGTCATGATCTAGAGATGCACTAAGAGAGCTAATATCGGATGCATATAATGGAGAAATATCAGCAATGTCATCAAATATCTCAAAGATTGGCTCATCCTCGTGAGGGTCGTCGAGGTGAGAGAACTCAGACTCAGCATGATCATAAGTATCAGAAAACTCGGTCTCGTGATCCGACAGATCGGATACACTCTCAGAAAGTGACTCCGAGTACACAACATATGTGGCATCCTCTCGTAGATAACCCTCGGGGAGTAATGCTAAATCATCAGTGAGGAAGGGAGGATCAGAATCTAACTAGGACTCTACGCCACTATCAAGCACCCACTCATCGCACACAAATGTCCCATCAGCCGAAAACGACCTCTGAATAATCTGGAAACAAGAAAGGGTACTGGTCAACAACGCGGAAGTTGTAGAAGTGTCTGCAACTGATCCTCGAGCTGTGGCAATGGTGGCTAACATCAGATACTCAAGGAATGTATCAATCTCATTGAAGTGGAGGACACAAGGCTCAAATATGGGGCTGTCTGTATTTGTCAGCTCAAAATGGTGTCCCTCATCAAGCTGTGGCTGCTGGGGGGCCAAGATATCCATCTGAATCGGAGAAGTACCTCTGTAGAGTAGAAGCTGAATGATCTGGGAATGGAAACTGAAACGGCTGGACTGACGACTGAAGCAGCGTGGGCTCCTCCTCCCTATCTTGGAATATCATAAGATCTGATATCCAAGACTCCTCAACTGAAAAGTACAGGACTGACTCGAACTCTGGCTGGACGACCAATGGGAACTCGATCAATCTCTGGGTCTGAAAATCCATGGTGGCAGTCATCTCGTCCATAGTTTGTAGTGTAGTCAAATCCATGTCCTTTAGCTAGTGTGTAGTAGCTATGTCCTCCTGAGGTGTAGCACATCCAACTGGTACTACATCACCCTCATGTGTTGTCCCGACTAATACTTCTCGTGAAGATGGGATATCTGAAAGTGTTCTCGAGATGGTCGCAAGTAAATCAATGTCGGAACTGTGGTGTAAACCACCACAAGAGGTAACTACCAGTGCAATCTGCTCAGTGGTCATCCCCTTCATGGAGATCTCAACAAGGTCGGTCGGCGAAAGTCTATGGTCTGGGCTGGACCATCGGTATGCTCCTCTTTGCTGGCCATCTCTTGGGTCTCTACAAAGGCAAAAGACTCAAACTCAGGTGTCGTCAAATGAATATATATCTTCTCCGATCTATGCTCAGGCACCTCGGGACTGGAAGAAGGGTGGTCGAGGGGGAACAGGGCGGAGTCGAACTCGGGTTCGGAGAGCGGGTCTGGGCTCTCACGAACCAACCTAAATGAATGGGGCAGAGTGCTCGAAAGCGGTGCAACCATGGGTTGCCTAAGGGACCTCCGACCCATCATCATGGTATGGAGATAAAGGCGGGTGGGATCTGGAAACAAACAAGATCAAAAAACAAACCCCCCAATTCACCTACTCAACACTGAGAGCTAATGACTGTAAAGGTTCGGTCTTTTATCTTGTCGATTTTATTTAGGTGATAATTCAGTCTAGCATAGTGATTAAGCGAGCTGGTAGGAACCCGATGCTCTCAGGAGACTGGCCCAATCCCGAAGCTCGATCTTTCCCAGCGAATACAAGTTGCGGACCGTTTACCGACTACCCGATCAGCTCGCTCTATTAAGGATATCGCGACCCGCTTTACCGGAGATCGGAGCGATCCTTACTGGAGAACGACTAACCCCAAGACCAGTAGTCTGATGAAAGATCAAGTATGGCTCTATCCTAGTGTGCGGGTCACTCTCTCGCGCATGCAAACCAAACAATGAGGGGATTGCTCTCCCAAGACAGATTTTAAGTCAGGTGTCTTTTAGGATCAAGTGTGTTTAGCAGTCCCAATTTTATGGTTTTCACCTTTTTATGTATTTTTCAATAAACAAACAAACACATAACGAATTTTTTGATCTCATGATTATTTTAAGTCCAAAAATAGGGAGGAGAAGTCGAAAAAGCCGATGCGCGGTCAAACACGATGATGCATGCAAAGTCAGAGATGCTTAACTGTCGCCAGCACTCTACATGTAGGGTGATCTACACATAAATTAAAAGACTGAAGTAAAACTATCTATATGATGCAAGAAGACAAAGGCCTTAGATGAGCAAATGCCGATCGGTGTCCGCCACAACGGATCCTGCACGCACTGTATACGGCCTCTAGCGGCGCGTGACCTCTCTAGTGACCAAGTTAGCTTTTTCTTGTGATTTAATTAATTAAGTCCAATTATGATCTACAGGTGCATGCAGATAATTAGAGATTGGGCCTTAATAATTACATCACAATCAAAGAAAATCCTAAGTCCAAGGGCCAAATTCTTTGAGAATCAAAAATAAAAGAAAAGTTGAGAAAACAAAACTGACGAAAACCACGGTGAGGTCCCCTGAGCACATCGACGCTCGGTGAAACAGACCCCGATAAAGGCCAAGTCCACAACTGTCCAAGGTCCTATCTTATTACAGCAATAATATGAAATGTTCTAAAACTAATCTTAGCTACTCTATAAACTATAACTGCTCTCCTGCTCTGCTCCTGCTTCCCTCCAAGTACGGGTCTCTTCAAAGGCCACCTCAGGCGGTTCCTCGCACAAAAAATGAAACAAAGCGGGTCAGAAGGACAGTTATATCAAATAGAGATAGAAACAAATAAAGAGAGAAAAATAAAAAATGAAAATGAAAATAAAAAGCTAGCAAATAAAAATAAAAATGAGAATGAAATAAAAAAGCTGAAAACTGACTACTAAGTCGTGCTCCCCGGCAACGACGCCGTTATGATGAGCGCTTCGCCAACCAGGGTTAAGTATCAGAAACAGATCAAGGTCGTTGCGACCCCAATTGGCGAAGCAGAGCTCAACAAGAAAACTATAGACCACCGATAAAAGCAATCAAGCACAAAAATCAAGATAAGCGGTCTTGCTATTTATTTAACCTGGTATAGCCACCATGGTCGAACACAAGGAGCATGGGCTAAGCCTATGAAGTAGTTGAGAAATCAAAGAAGAAAAGAAGTATTTTTGGTGGTTTTTAATTTGCATTTTTTATATTTTCTTACAAAGAAAAAGAATAAGAAAATAAAAGCAATCTCACTACAACAATTTGTATTAAGGTTAAAAATGCTCAAAAAATTAAAATAAAAATGTTTTTATATTTTTAAAATATGCAAGCGTTTTTGGGTATTTTATGGGCTTTTTCATATTTTTATATAATTTTCTAAAAATGAAATAAAGACAAAACAACAAAACAGTGTGCTGCCTAAATAAAAAGGTAACTTTAAAATATCTAAAGCACCTTAAATCTACTTGTTGTAATTTTATGTCAAAATAGACAACAAAATCTAACTACAGAAATTGAAAACACATTGTTTGATTTTTATAGAATTTTTAATGATTTTATAAGATTTTTGGTCTTTTGCGATTTTTTGGGGTTTATAAAAGATAATGAACTAAAAATGCTATAGAAATTAAAACAAGCCAAAACACACACTTAGGAATGTTTTTAGAATTTTTAGAGTGATTTTTATATTTTTTATGTTTTTTCTAAATTAGACAGACAAACTTTTTAGGGTTTTTGATTTTTAGAAAATAACAGATAAAATCAAATTGCATTACAAAAATTATCAAAAATATTACACAATAGCAGGAGCTGCTGGTAATGTTTTGGGAAATTTTAGAGTACATTTGATATTTATTTAATAAAAAACAAGACACACAGGTCATAGGGACCTAAATGTAAATAGTTTAAGTTTTTGGTCTAAATAAGAACACACACAAAGCCCATGGCTGTCCCTGTAAAATTTCCAATAAATTCAAGCACATGCATAATACAACGTTCACATGGGCATAAGTGCAAATTCAGAAAACTTCTCATTCAAACATTAATAGAAGAATATCTAGGGCCAAACATGTAAAAACATCAAAGTTCACGTGATCCAGCACGCGTCTCCATACAGGGAGGACTAAAACATAAATACCAGAAACCCTTGGGACTAAAGTGCAAATAGTTCCAACTAAAACTTTTATTTACAGACTAAAACATAAAGCATAGAAAGTGCAGGGTAAAAAGAGCAATATACCCTTGCAGCACGTGACAGGTGCGTGGGACACGCAGAGGCCGCTGATGGAGGTGCGAACGTGTGGCTCTGATCCACTGCATTTGTCAGATCTGACGCTCTAGAACTGGTCGGGAACGTGGGGCGCATATGTGCCAGATCTGACATCCAACGGTCTGAAAAGCCTGCTATGCCAGCGTCCCGGATGCGATCTGGAGGGGCAGGGCTGATCCAACGGTGCTGGAGTAGCCTGGACGAATAACACTGGGATGAACTTCATTGGCACCAAGAAGGTGATCCTTAGCTCCGATGGTCGATCGGAAGGCACAAGAGTGATCGTGGGAAGCTTCCACGTCGACTGAGCGGGTCCGATGGAGGAACCATCGGCCGGATGAACGTGGCGATGAAGGGGGCCTGGAGCTACTCCAGTGAACCTCTGATGAATGAAATCAGGGGTTCTCAGCGCGTGCAAATGCCTGCAAGGGGAAGCTGGGACTCGGGGCAGTGCTCCGGTCCGGGTTATTGGAGCTCAAAACCAAAGAAGCGGAGGGAGGTGGGAATCGATCTCCGGTGTAGGTGGGAGGGGAGATCTAGATCCTAATCTCGACCGGATGGTCGAGGCTAAGGATGATCAAGTTGCAGAGTGAGATGGGGGGCGAGCGTGCGGGTCTATCGAAGCGGTTGGAAGTGGGTAACGGGGCTCCGACCGGCTGGTCAAAGCGGGTGAACACACGACGGCGATAAATGGATGGATAAAAAACAAACGAAAAATACGAAGGAGATAAAGGGTACCTGAGGATCTAGGAGAGTTCGTGAGCTCTTGGAGAAGATGAATGTCGGGGTGATGGCCTTAACCTCGATGCGGAAGTCGGGGGAGGCTACTCGCGGCGGAGGTCCAGCCACGAAGGTTGAGCATCGCCTCTACTGCACCAAATCGAGCGCCGAGCGAAGCTTCGAGCAGCTGTCACTCAGTTGGAGGTGGCTAGGATTTGAGAAGGGAGTGAGGCGCGAGCTACTTGTCCTAGGAGGCGGATGAGAAGCTTTATAGCGTTCCCAGGAGGCTGGAGGAATCGGGCGAGGGCACGTGAATCGAAAGAGATCCACGCCTTCTTAGGGATCCGCGAGGGTCCTGGATCCTAGGAGAGTCCACGGGAGGAGAATTGGGACGAGGGGATGTGTGATCCGCCTGGGAAAAATCGAAGAAAATGGCCCGGTGAAGAGGTCAGATCGGGTTAATCTCGAGAAGGGGGGGTTGACCGGGATCAACAATCTGATATGGACCAATCAGGAAATATGATTTACAAAATAAAATAAAAATAGTAAATGACTTTAAATAAAAAAGTTTGCTATTTTTCAAACTATTTTTCCAGTGATTTTTATTTATTTTTTTAAAAAATAAATTAGTCTATATATAGTATAGTGTATTACGTACATGTATAATATACCTATGTATTTTGTACAATTATTTTTATTTTGTTATTTTTGCATAAATACCCCAATTTTACATTTTATTTATTTACAACATAATTTTTGGAGTACAAAATAATTTTTATTGTATTTTTATTGTTTATTTACAGGTATATAATAAATAAAGGAGAAAATTTATATACACGTATTATGTACAAAGGAGAGAGAATTTTATTCTGTTTTTATTTTATTTTTCCAATCCTTATTTTATTTTTAGAAATATATACAAGGAGGTAAAATGAATATTTTTATTTTTAATTTATCGAATTACACCCATGATATATACCATATAGAGCGGGCCTTATCTCTCTCTACTTGTTTTATTTGGCGATCAGGCTAATGCTTGGCCCTCTCTTGGGGTTCGGGTCACTCTGTATTTATTCCAAATACCTCCTTCCTTTTTCTTTTCCTTTATTCTTTTAGTTTTGCACAAATACATGCTAATTATGTGATATTAACACATTCATGCATATTGCTAACTTATTGTATTTATATCTATTTACATGATGCTTGGCCAAGATAATTAGCTAAAATAAAAGAATAAAAAGTGATGATCAGGGATTCATCACTGATGCCACACATGATGATGATGACAGTGGCACTGAAGCCACCAAGGATGTTGATCCAGCTGACAGTACTGGAGGCCGTCATGACTCCAGATGCAGACGGTGGTGCTGATGCCACCTTGTTGAGAGACACCAGGCTAGAGAGCGATGCTGATGCCGCTAGATCAGATTTTTTAGGTGGTACTGATGCCACCAATTTTCCTTCGATTGTGATACCCCACTTTGTATCTCAGGACAAAAAACATAAAAAAATAGAAAAATGGAAAAGAAGAAAAATATGAATAAAGAAAAGGTTTATGTATCTCATTCGAGTCCATAAGTGCTGCATGATGATATTGGTATGGATTCTATTCCTTCGTATGCACAGGAGCCTATTCTCGACCCTTACCTCTCTGGAGAGGGTCCAGCCATCCCTTCCCTCAAGCACTCTGCTTAGTAAAGGGGAATAAACCAGAAAATCCAAAAAAGACACATCAGCTAGAGTTCAACTAACAAATGATATATCAATTTTAGATACAGTTGACTCTACAGGAGGCACTAGAGCACATCCGCCTCTTCCATAAGAATTTGAGAGAGAAGGCCACCATCTGCAGGAAGAGAAGGAGCCACAATGCAGAGATCCATGTGCTCACTCATGCCACCTGCTTCGCCATTCAGAACTGATTGCCAACTAAGAGACCTGATGCAAGAGCTCCATATGTCAGATGCCACATACATGATCAGCGGTTCGATCGTACCCTATTAGACAACATGTCTTCTATTAACCTTCTTCCGACAGCCTTACTCGACCAATTCAAGTTTGACCCTCTTCGATAGAGCAGGACAATCCTTCAGTTTGCTGATAGATCTATCAAGAGGTCAAAGGGGTTATTGAAGGATGTAGTCGTCACAATTCAGGGCCTGAAATTCCACATGGACTTTGTTGTATTGGACATGAAGATCCCCGAGTCTGTGAAAGATACCCCCATCATACTAGGACACCCAATTCTTGGTCACAGCCAAGGCAGTGTCCAATCATGATAGTGGGAAGGTATACATTCGCGTCGAGGGAGAAAGTGTACAAATAGAGATGATCGAGGATACCAAAGCGAGAGATTCAGCCTGCTCCGAGCAGTCGAGCGATACAGAGCATATGACTTTGTGATTACAGATGATGAAGCAGTTCGGTCCGATCCTGTATCACGAGCTTTTCTCACGCCATCAGACACTACAGATTCACAGATTTTGGTAGTTGAGAGTTCGGAGAGCATACTCTTGGTACCAGATACATTTGAGGTTGATGATAGTGGTCAGGATAGCGAAGCAGAATACATTTCATGTTCTTCTGATTCAGATCCCTCGGATTCAGGCATTGATTGGAATGATTTTGATGATTATTTCCATGCCTAATTCCCAAAGAACCGACAACTAGGATGGAGAGTGAGCCAACACAGATTACAGAGACACCAACAGGGCCTTCTTCACCATATTTTCACATACAGCGAGAGTTCTCCCATGCAGATATGGTTGCCTTCACTCAGACATTCCATAATCCAGATTTGCCAGCTCCCAGTTGTCAAGAACTGAAGACCTTACCGCAGTCGATGAAGTACAGATTCCTTACGGGTGAGCCAGATTTGTTCCCAGTCATTATCTCAGCGGATTTGATAGGAGATCGAGAATCTCGTTTGATGGAGATTCTTAAAAGGAACGACAAGAAGATTGAATGGAGAGTAGCCGATCTCCAAGGGATAAGTCCAACCCTATGCTTCCACCATATCTATCTCGAAGAGGATGCCAAGCCCTCGCGTGAGTTCCGTCGACGGTTAAACCTGAATCTTTGACATGTAGTAATGAAGGAGATATCAAAATGGTGGAGTGCCGATTTTATCTACCCCATCCCTGACTCCAAGTGGGTTAGTCCATTGCATGTGGTACCCAAGAAGGCGGGTATCACTACAGTTGTGAGCGAGTTTGGAGAGGAGATAGATACCTTGGTACCCGTTTCTTGGAGGGCCTGTATGGACTACAGACAATTGAATCAGGCCACCAAGAAGGATCATTTCCCACTACCATTTATTGATCAGATTATCGAAAGGCTAGATGGGAAGAGTCATTATTGTTTCCTTGACGGGTACTCCAGATACAATCAGATGGCGATAGCGCCCGAAGGCCAAGAGAAAACGACATTCACCTATCAGTTTGGGACATATGCTTTTAGACGGATGCCCTTTGGTTTATGTAATGCTCCGACTACATTTCAAAGGTGCATGTTGTCCATCTTTTCGGACATGGTGGGTGACGGTTTAGAGGTCTTCATGGATGACTGTTCGGTCTACGATGATGGGTTTGATGCTTGTCTTGACTGCCTAGACCATGTACTTCAGCGATGTATCGAGGTTCATCTTATATTATCTTGGGAGAAGAGTCACTTCATGGTGACTTAGGGGACGATGCTTGGCTATATCATCTGCAATAGGGGCATGGAGGTCAATCTGACCAAGGTGGATATCATCAAGAAACTCAATCCACCGTCCAACTTGCGGCAGTTGCGGTACTTTCTGGTAGGGGTGTTCATGAGTCGAGTACCCGCCCCATTTAATCGTGACCCGCCCCGCCCCGTTGGTATTGGGTCACGGGTCGACCCATTCCATTCCAACGGGTACCCAATTGTAACAGGTACCCGGTTAATGCCAATGGTGTTGGCTAGCCGCGGGTACCCGTGGATATCTGTGTTGATAAAGAGAGATAGTTCTAGTGAAAGGTGACATATATAAAAATGCAAACAATATGTCCAACTATGTATATCTATATCTATATCATATTCATAATGATAATGCCGGATACAAAAATCTAAATGGTACGGAATGCATTCATATTGGATATATAAACATAGATAAATAAATTAATGAGGATATATAAAACTACTTGGATAATGTAAACCATATGAATACATGCAATTGGAAGGAACACTATCAAATACAGATCCAATAACGATACATTCATGTATGTTCATCCTCATAATGAATCAAAAATGGATAAACGAGATGTAAATATATAAAATCGCAGGACAACATGACGAAAGTATATAAGTATATATTCCTATTCGTAAATGGTTGTGGTAATTATCACCACAATTGGTTATCGCGATGTGTGTGCACGCTTATGGGCGCGCGTTTGTGCGCGTGTGCATGTGGGCATGGGTGTGGGCGCATGCTCGCGTACGTGGGCATGGGCATTTACGTGGGTGCAAGTGCGGGTGTGCATGTGGGTGGGTGCACGTGCTTGTGCGTGTGCGATACAATTCGTATTCAATTGTATTCATTATCATCATATTTGGATGCCAGGATGTATGTATATCAATTTGGATCATATCCGATTCGTTACTATATATTTTAGTTCAAATGATGTCCATATATATTTTGATTTCAAAATGGATACATATATGAGTCCTCCCATATATATATATATAATCTTATCTATACCATTTTGATTTTATTATTTTTCCAATTTAATTTGCATCTATTTCATATTGGTATTCATTTTTAATAATTTGGCAATTTGTTTTCCATATTCATCGATATTTGTATCCACATCCATTTCTATATTTTTAAAATAGACAAGAATAATGTAACATATATATTGGTATTTGTATCTAACCATTTGTATTTTTGTGAATCAATTGATAGTGGAAGTTTCCAGCTGGTACCTGATGAATCCCTGATTCTTACTCTTTATTCTTTTATTTTAGCTATTTATCTTAGCAAAACAACATGTAAATACCTGTAAATACAATAACATAGCATTATGCATGCATGTGTTAATATTGCATAATTAGCATGTATTTGTGCAAAAATAAAAGAATAAAGAAAAAGAAAAAGGAAGGAGGCATTTAGAATAAATACAGAGTGAGCGGAACCCTAAGAGAAGGTCAAGCCTTGACCTGATCGCCAAACAAAATAAGTAGAGAAAGATAGGGCCTACTTTGTATTGTGCCTATTACCTATGTATACAAATATTTATTTTTGACACAATAATATTAAATCATTATTTTTTATCTTCTTGTATATATTTTTAATTATAATATAAATTAAAATAAAAATCAAAAAATAAAATAAAATAAAATAAAAATAAAATTCCTCTTTTATTGAACAAAATACACATGTATATATGTCACATACACCTTTTATTTCATACTTGTAAATAATTTGTAAAAATAAAATGAAAATTATTTTGTACTCCTAAAATTATATTGAAAATAAATAAAATATAAAATTGGGGTATTTTTGTAAAAAAACAAAATAAAAATAATTGTACATAATACATAGGTATATTATACCTCTATATAACACTATGTATTGTATATACACTAATTTATTTTTCATAAAAATATTTAAAAATTACAGAAAAATTCCTTGAAAAATAACAAACATATTTCATTTTATTCATTTTTATTTAAATTTATTTATTATTTTTAACGTAATTATCTTTATTTTTCTCTTCTATTTTGTCCTGTAGCATGTTTTGTCCTATTCTAGACCCCTTCTGATTGAGCCACATCAGAATGTTGACTCCAGTCAACGATGTCCAGGTCGGGTCGGGTTGTCCTCTTGTCGGAGCCATTTCTCCATATTTTCACGCACAGACTCGATCACATCTGGCCACGATTCTTCTCCCGAGCGTCCTCCTAGGATCCGTGATCCTCGCAGATCCCTAGGAAGGTGTGGGTCTTCCCAGGGTTGCACGCTTGCTCTCGATTCTTCCAGCCCCTTGGGAAGCCTATAAAGTCCCCTATTCTACCTCCACATCCAGGTAGCTCGTGCCTCGCCCCTTTTTGCACCCCTAGAGATCTCCAGTTGAGTGACAGCGACCGGAGAGCACCTTCGCATCGAAGCGTGGTGGCGTAAATCTTGCAGCTCACCTACGTGGTCGGAATCCTCCGTCGCGTCCAGCTCCCTGCCTACTGCAACACGATCGAGGCCATGACCCCGTCTCCTTGCTCCGCCTGACCTTGTTGAGTTCCTCAACACCTTCAGGTAACGTGTCTTTCCACTCCAGTTTCCATTCCATCCTAATATTTCATTTCATCTCCGTTGCTGAGCTCTTAGCTCCGACTATCCAGTCGGAGCCCCGTCCCACTCGCACCCCCGTACCGATTGACACTACGACTAACGCTTCATCTTCCCACGTAACCTTTCCATCCTGAATCGTGCTCATTAGAGCGCGATTGAGCTTGATCTCCATCCTCCCCATTATTTGCAGGTATCCTCGCACGATAGGAGCTTCTGTTGGACGTCCAGTTGTCGGCTGAGCAGCTACAGACGGAGCTTCCTCGTTCAACACACCTGACTATTGGCTCCTTCATCGGAACCTTCCACCAGACACGGACCACTCCCACGACTGTGCCGGACTCCTCCGATCTTCCATCGGAGTGGTAGATCTCGATCCCTCCTCCGTTGAAGTTCATCCCCGACGAGTTCTTCTAGCCTTCCTTTCGGTCGTCGATGAGGAACTCCACCTTCCATATCTGATCTCGACCGTACGCCCATGCTTTATCCCTAACGGTCGATGAGAGCACGGGGCATATCTGCACCACACGTTCTCGCCTTTTCAGAGCCGCCAGATCCATACTGTAGCTGATCAACTTAGCCACACGTCTCTGACATTCCCTCAGCCGTCGGATCCTGTCGTAGAGGACGATCAGGCTCGTTAGAGTCATTACACGCGCCCTACGTGCTTCAGGGTATTTTGCAACCTTTACCCCACACTTTTATGTTTTATTAGTTAATCTAATAAATAAAGTTGTAGTACATCTATTTTGCATGTGGACCCTTGCTATTTTTAGTATTTGCATTTTAGTCCAGTTTTATCATGTGCCGTCCCACGTGCTCATCTGGTGTTTTTGCATGTTTTATGCTGAGCTTCATGTATGTAACATTTTGAATGAATATTTTCTGATATTCGCATTTACACCCCTGTAAGGCATATTCATGTATTACGCACGTGCATCCTGGGCTTTTTGCATCTGTGGCCCCACATTTTATATCTGTGTTATTATTTGGCCCAAGAACTTTCTTGTTATTGCATCTGGGTCCCTGAGAACTGTGTGTCTTGTTTTTTTATCAAATAAATACCTAATTAACTCCGAAAATTCCATAAGAATTACTGTTAGCTCCTGCTAACACATAATATTTGTGGTAATTGTTTGATATTTTCTAAAAATAAAAAACCACCAAAAAACTCACTGTCCATTTTATAAAATACATAAAAATTATAAAAATTATGCTAAAAGTTCCAAAAAAATAGTGTCTATTCATTTGTGTTTGCTTTACTCCGAGTACCAATTTTGCTTTAAAAATCGTTATAAAAACCCTAAAAATCTCAAAACCTTAAAAAACTTATAAAAATCATTAAAAATTAAAAAAAAAGATTTCGATTTCTGTTGTTAGATATTTTTATTTACTTTCTCATAAAAATCACAACCATGACATTAGGGCACTTCTACTATTTTTAATTTGCCTTCTAGTCCAGGATGTATACTGTTTTTTCTTTTAGCATTTGTTTGATTTTTATAAAATCATATAAAAATGGGAAAACCCCAGAAATCACCGAAAACATATGAATATTTGGAAAACATAAAAATATTTTTATTATAGATTTTTAAGCATTTTTAGCCCATAAATAAAAATTCCCACAGCTTGCTTGCGTGCTTTATTTCCTTGTTAGCTTATTTTTCCTTCTTGATTAAAAATTTATAAAAATTTGCAAAATTAAAAATTGACAAAATATGCATTTTCTTGCCTTATCATGACCACTTTGTAGGTTTACTCGTGCTCTTGAGTTCGATCCTGGTCGCTATACCAGGTTAAAATAAAATAGCGGAGACCGCTAACATTGATTTTGTGCCTTGATTGTCTGATTTGAGTGGTTTCTATTTTTCTTGTTGACTTAGCTTTGTGATTTGGGTCGCAACGACCTTGATTATTATTTGATTCCTTAACGTGAGTTGCAAAGCTGCATCATCAGAATGGCACCATTTCCTGGGAGCATGACTTAGCTGTCTTTTCCTATTTTCTACCTATTTATATCTCTATCTGTTATAATGGTTTTTTGACCCGTTGCTATTTCACTTTTCATGCGAGGAACCACCCGAGGACACTTTGGAGGAGATGTGCACCCGAGGAGGAGCTGAAGCAGAGTAGGAGGCATTTATATCTTTTAGAGATAAGATAGAGTAGAGTAGTTTTACTTTCAGCAGAATTTTTTTATTGTTGTTGTAATAATTCAGGACCTTGGACATCTTCTTATTGGACTTGACCTATCAGGGTCTGTTTCGCCGAGCACCGGTGTGCTCGGGGGACCTTACCATGTTTTTCTCCATATTTTTCATCGTCGTTTTTCTATTTGACTCTTGAAGAATTTGCCCCTAGATTTAGGATTTTTCTTGATTGTGACGTAAATAACTTAAGGCCCAATCCCGAATAGACTGCTTGCACCTATAGAGCATAATTGGACCATATTAATAATTCATAATAAAAAGTTAATTTGATTGATTGAGAGGACACGTGCCGCTATAGGCCGTATACAACACGTGCAGGATCCATTGTGGCAGACACCAATCGGCATCCGAGACCGGACATTGACCTCTCTCCGATTAGTTAACTACCGTTTTCACGATCTTTAGAAATTGCTCGTCTAAAGACCGTTTTCTTCGTGCATCATTTAGATTAGTTTTAATTCTATCTTTAAATTTATGCGCGGATCATCCTGCATGTAGAGTGCTGGAGTCAGGTACACATCTCTCATTTTGCATGCATCATAGTGTTTGATCGCGCATCAGCTTTTTCGACTTCTCCCCCTGTTTTTGGGCTTAAAATAATCGGAAGATCAAAAAATTCATTAGGTGTTGTTTGTCTTTGAAAAATATCTAAAAAAGAGAAAATTGTAAAATTGGGATTGTTTAAGCAAAGTTGACCCTAAAACCCACCTCACTTAAAAACATTTGTTTTTGGGGAGTCACCCCCTCATTGTTTGGTTTGCTTGAGCGAGAAAGTGACCCACACACTAGGCTAGAGACATACATGAACTTCCGTTAGACTACTGGTCTTGGGGTTAGTCGTTCTCCAGTGACGATCTCTCCGGTAACCAGTAAAGCGGACCATGACGTCCTTAATAGATTGAATTGATTGGGTAGACAGTAAACGGTCCGCAATTCATACTGGCTGGGAAATATCTAGCTTTGGGATCGGGCCAGTCTCTTGGGAACATCGGGTTGCTACTAGCTCGCTTAATTGCTCTACAAGATTGATTTATCACCTAAAATAAAATCGATAAGATAATTAATCGATCCTTTACGGTCATCAGCTCGTGTTGAGTAGGTGAATTGGGGTTTTTAACTTATAATCTTGTTTGCTTGCCAGATCTCATCTGCACTCATTCCCACATCATGATGATGGGTCAGAGATCCCTAACACTACCTTCGGTAGACCCGCTCTCGAGCACTCCGCCTCATTCATCTAGGGAGGTTCGGAGGGGGGGGGGGAGGGGGGGCTAGACCCACTCTCCAAACTCGAGTTCGATTCTGCCATGTTCCCCCTCGACTACCCTTCTTCCAGTCCTGAGGTGCCCTAGTAGAGACCAACACAGATATTTGTACATTTGACGTCACCCGAGTTTGGGTCTTTTGCCTTTGCAGAGACCCGCGAGATGGCCAGCAGTGAGGAGCGCACCGATGGACAGCCCCAGGGTTCGACATATATTCTAGATTAGGGTGCCATCAACATCATGCTTCTAGCCTCCTTTGAGACGATGCAGAGACAGATCAGAGATCAGGGAGCCATTATGGCAGAGGTGCGTAGAGTGATATCACAGATGCGAGCCAATAGAGACCAACCAGCCGGTGGAGATATTCCAGCACCTAGAGGA
Organism: Ottelia alismoides; assembly: GCA_037367405.1. Taxonomy (NCBI): domain Eukaryota; kingdom Viridiplantae; phylum Streptophyta; class Magnoliopsida; order Alismatales; family Hydrocharitaceae; genus Ottelia; species Ottelia alismoides. The sequence goes on from JAZKJV010011101.1 coordinate 120,732, forward strand.
GGAGCTGACGGACACCCGGAGGATCAGCCCGAGCCAGTTAGACAGCCGTGATCGATGAGGTAGTTGCACAAACCTGGTGCAACCCTCACCCATAGTTGGATCCAGCTCTCTGAGATTCTTGGCGACTTCAATCTCGGCCCCTAGACCATTCAGCTCTTGCCCAAGTTCCATGGGCTAGCAACCGAGGAGCCGCATCTGCATTTACAGGAGTTTGAGATGATCTGCAGCATAGTCCATGACAGATTCGTGGACGAGGATACCATAAAGATGATAGCATTTCCATTCTCCCTCATCGACAGAGCAGCCTACTGGCTGAAGCATTTGGGGAGATACGTTACCACTTGGGAGCAGCTCTGGACCAAGTACTTGAACAAGTGCTATCCACTCGGTCGGACCAACACAACTCGAGCTCTGATCAACAACTTCATCATGATTCCCAACGAGCATTTCCATGAGGCATAGGATCGATTTTGTGAGCTCATCGATCGATGTCTACACCATGATATATCCAAGCCCAATCTCGTCCGGAGCTTCTTTTGTGGGATGACACCGGAGCTGTAGGGGCTTGTTAATGCTCCTTGTGGGGGCTCCTACTTTGCCAAGGATGAGGACCAGGTCTGGGCCATCTATGAGGAGATGGCCGAGAACTAAAGAATGATGTCTCAAACCCGAGTCTATACTCAGGGGAAGACCCTTCTACAGGCCGTGTCCTATCAGAGGATAGCACGGGTTGATGTAGGCCCATCTACTTCATTGTCAGAAGCATAGGCAGAGTCGTTGGCAGCTGACATGGGTATCATCAGCGAGAAGTTGGACCACATAGAGATTATCAAGAAGAAGCAGTGTCAGGGCATGGCACAGATCGACCAGTTGGCACAGACCCTCAGTTACCTGAAGACCCAGATCATGTGTCTCCAGGAGGCACAGACAGCTTCTCAGCCTCGTCTTAGGTCACGGGCTGATCCTAGCAGCAGCAGCTCTTCGCAGCACTCCCCCTAGTACTGCTAGGTTTGACATCCAGGCGGAGCCGGTTCAGCCATAATAGCAATAGTATTCTCAGCCACCGCCATCTCAGGACACTCAGATGGTGGTGTATCAGCCGGATCAGACTCTGACTGTTCTTTCCCCGTTCCCTTACGAGCAGGAGCCATTGATGGAAGTCAACAGGATTTGGTATGCCCGTAAGCCCAGGATCCGTCGCGATCACCCCGGATTTAGGTTGTCTACCGGAGGCAACTCGTCCCAGCAACAGCCTCCAGCTCAGGGTAGAGAGTTCAGCAATCCGTAGCAGCAACACCAGTACCCCCACAAGCTACAACCGCATTACCAGTCAGGTCCTCGTCCCTACCAGCATGGACAACAATGGAGGCAGTAGCCTCAACAACAATTCACTCAGCCTCCCCCTCACCAGTTCTAGCAGCAACCTCATTTCCAGCGAGGCAACCCGTTCGGTTCTCATGGTCCAGCCTATGAGAACCCAGCCCTTGACGATCTAGCCTGCCTACTCTCAGACCAGCAGTCATCCTTTAGGAGGGAGATGGACGAGTTTCATCTGGAGATGAGGGAGATCATTAAGGGCAAGGCCACCGTGCCCGCTCAAAGTGAGCCCAACCCGAACAACCTCAAGAGGAAGTCTGAGCAGGTACAGTTCACAGCGACCACCACTCCTAGTGATTCATTGGGCGATATGTCTTCATACATATTTGATGCTGACTTTGTGATACTTAGGAGAGGTAGGATGCCAGCCGGCGGTGCCTCGTCTGAGCGACGACACCATGATGAACCAGGAGGGTCAGATGAGGAGGACAACGATGCTGATGCCACTGATGATGGTGTTGATGACGATGGTACTGATGCCACCAAGGATGATGGTCCTGTCGATGGTACTGAGGTTGTCGCTTCTCCAGATGCAGTTGGTGGTACTGACGCCACCATTCCAGTTGATGCTGAGCCAGAGCGCGGTGCTAATACCGTGAAGATAGATACCGTGGGTGGTACTGATGCCACCAGTTCTATTCCTGTTGTGTTTCCACATATTTCTTATCTCAAGACTATTCTAAAAAGACCAAAAAAATTAATAAAGGAAAGGTTTCTTCATCTACTTCGAGTCCATATGTGATGCATGATGACCCTTGTATGGATTCCATTCCTTCACAGCAGCAAGAACCTATTCCTAGCCCTCTATCTGAGGAGGGCCCAGCTATCCCCTTCCCTCAAGCACTCCGCTTGGAGAAGGGGAATAAAAAGGAAATCCAAAAAAGAACCAGTGGTTAGAGTTCAACCTATAAATGATAGACATATTCCATATCCACCTGACTCTACAGGAGGCACTTGAGCACATCCCTCTCTTCCAGAAGAACTTGAGAGAGAAGACCACTATTCATAGGAAGAGAAGTAACCATCAGGCAGAGATCCATGTGCTCACCCGTGCCACCTACTTCGCCATCCAGAACTGTTTGCTAGCCAAGAGGCCAGATGCAGGAGCTCCCTATGTCAGATGCCACATTCATGAGCAGAGATTCGATCGTACTTATTAGACAATGACTCTTCCATCAACCTACTTCCGACAGCCTTACTCGACCGATTCGAGTTTGGCTCTCTTAGACAGAGCATGACAGTCCTTCAGTTTGCTGATCGATCTGTCAAGAGGCTGAAAAGTTGTTGAAGGACGTGGTTGTCACGATTCAGGGCCTGAAATTCTCCGTGGACTTCATTGTGTTGGACACGGAGATCCCTGAGTCTGTGATAGATACCCCCATCATTCTAGGACGATCATTTTGGCCACAACCAAGGCGATGTCCGACCATGATAATGGGAAGGTGTACTTTCGTGTCGATGGTGAGAGTATACAAATAGAGACGATCGACGAGACTAGAGCGCGAGATTCAGCTTGCTCAGAGCTGTCCAGTGACACAGAGCAGGCGATAGAGGTAGAGCAAGACGTCCACCAGGAGTGTTATTTTGTGATCATTGATGATGAATCTGCTTTGTTTGACCCCGTTTCACAAGCCCTTGTCTCACCTTCAGATACCACAGATTCACAGCTTCTAGCAGATGAGAGCTCGGAGAGCACACTCTTGGCAGAGGACACTTTCGAGGCTGACGACCATATTCAGGATAGCGAGGCAGAGTACATATCTTGTGATTTTGATTCAGATCCCTCGCATTCTGACATAGACTAGGATGATTTTGATGACTATTTCCTTGTTTGATTCCCACAGAGCAAGCAGCTACAGTGGAGACCAAGCCAGCACCGAGTATAGACACACTAGCAGTGCATCTTCACCAGAGTTCCATGATCAGCGAGAGTTATCACATTCAGATCTGGTTCCCTTCATGCAGACATTCCAGAAGCCAGATTTGCCAGCTCCCAGTTGCCCAGAATTGAAGCCCTTGCCACAGTCGCTAAAGTATAGATTCCTTGCGGGTGAGCATGAGATGTACCCAACCATTATCTCAGTAGATTTGACTGGAGAGCAAGAATCTCATTTGATGGAGGTTCTTGAAAGGAACCGGAAGGCAATAGGATGGAGTGCAGCTGATGTCCAGGGGATAAGTCCGACCATGTGCTCCCACCATATCTATCTCAAAGAGGACGCGAAGCCATCGCGTGAGTTCCAGCAACGACTGAACCCGAATATTTGAGAAGTGTCATGAAAAAGATATAGAAATGGTGGAGTGTCAATTTTATCTACCCCATCTCTGACTCCAAGTGGGTTAGTCCATTGCATGTGGTTCCCAAGAAGACGGGCATCACCACAGTTGTGAGTGAGTCTAGAGAGGAGATCGCTACCTGGGTACCCACTTCTTGGAGGGTCTGTGTGGACTACAGATGATTGAACCATGCCACCGAGAAGGATAATTTCCCGCTGCCTTTTATTGATCAGATTATAGAGAGGTTAGTTGGGAAGAGTCACTATTGTTTCCTTGACGGGTACTCCAACTATAATCAGGTGGCCATGGTGCCCGAAGACTAGGACAAGATGACATTCACTTGTCCGTTTGGGACTTATGCTTCCAGACGGATGCCTTTGGTCTACGTAACACCTTGGTGACATTCCAAAGGTGCATATTGTCCATCTTCTCGGACATGATGGGTGATTACTTGGAGGTCTTCATAGATGATTTCTCGGTCTACGACGACGGGTTTGATGCTTGTCTTGACTGCCTAGACCGAGTGCTTCAGCGTTGCATCGAGGTGCATCTTGTTTTATCTTGGGAGAAGAGTCACTTCATGGTGACTCAGGGGATGGTGCTTGGTCATATCATCTCCAACAGGGGCATGGAGGTTGATCTGACCAAGGTAGATATCATTAGGAAACTCAATCCACCATCCTACCTGCGGTAGTTGCGGTCTTTTCTAGGGCATGCCGGTTTCTACCGACGTTTTATTCAGGACTTCAGCAAGATTTCCCAACCGCTTATTGATCTGCTGACAAAAGACACCGAGTTCATTGTAGATGATAAGTGTCTTGCGTCTTTTGAGACTCTCAAGAATCTAGTTGTTGAGGCTCCTATCCTTCAGCTGTCTAATTGGTCTCTCCCATTCGAGATCATAACAGATGCCTCTGATATTGCCGTAGGGGCCATGGTAGGATAAAGGAGGGATGGATTACCATTTGCCATTCACCACGCTAGCCGTACATTGATGCTGCCCAGTGGAACTACACAACCAGTCACGGAGAAAGAGATGCTAGCCATAGTATTTGCCTTGGACAAGTTCAGATCGTATATTCTTGGATCTAGAGTGACCGCTTTACTGATCATACCGCCATTAGGTACCTCATGGCAAAGAAGGATGTAAAAGCGAGATTGACTATATGGATCCTTCTATTCGAAGAGTTTGATATTGAGATTAAGGATAAACCTGGAGTCAAGAATGTGGTGGCGGATAATCTCTCCCGATTGGAGAATCTTGAGGAATCTGAACAGAATGAGCCTATTACGGAGACCTTCCTAGATGAAGAGATCCTTGCTATCGCCTCGCTCTCGTAGTACGCCGACATTGTGAACTATCTTGTCACCAAGAAAGTTCCACAGGGTTGGCCCAGGCAGCGGCTTGAGACCTTCCTCGCGAAGGCCAAGTCGTACCATTGGGAGGATCCAATCCTTTACCACACAGGAGGGGATAGCGTCTGGCGTCGGTGAATTCCTCAGGAGGAGCACCATAGCATCCTCACATACTGCCACAAGCTTGAGGTAGGAGGACATTATTCTGGGAGGAGAACAACACAGAAAGTGCTCCAATATGACCTATGGTGGCCTACCCTCTTCAAGGATTCTGATGAATTCGTGAAGAGGTGTACTGACTGTCAAATGATGGGCACTTGTGGACAACGTGACATGATGCCGATGCAGCCCATTCACTTCTGTGGCATTTTTGACGTATGGGGCATCGATTTCATGGGTCCGTTCCCTAAGAGTCAGGGATTCGTGTACATTCTGTTGGCTGTTGATTATGTGAGTCATTGGGTTGAGGCCATTCCCGCCCGAACCGTAGATGCCAAAACTGTTTGTAGATTTTTGAGGAAGAATATCATTTCACGGTTCGGGGTGCCTAGAGTTTTGATATCTGACGGGGGGTCTCATTTTATCAACGACAAGGTAAAGGCCCTTGCCAATGAGTTCAGTATAGACCATCGAGTAGCCACTCCATATCATCCTCATGCCAATGGTCTTGCTGAAGTATCGAACAAGGAGATCAATATGATACTGCAGAAGGTAGTCCGCCCAGATCAAAAGGATTGGTCACAGCTTTTGGGCTCGATCTTGTGGGTCGATCTTGTGGGCATATTGGACTTCCTTCAAGACACCTTTGGGTACGTCTCCCTTTCGTCTCATTTATGGCAAGCCATGCCATTTACCTGTGGAGATAAAGCACAAGTCACTTTGGGTTGTCACTGAGATATTAGTGGATCCAGAGAGTATAGGAGATCAAAAGAAGGCAGAATCGACAGCTCTGGAGGAGCTTGGAGATACAACCTTTTCGAGCAGCCTATAGTATAAGGAGCGAGTCAAGATATGGCATGATTCTCATATCAACCATAAGCAGTTTGAGCCAGATCAAAGAGTATGGTTATTCGATGTCAGGCTTAGATTATTTCCAGGGAAATTGCACAGTAAATGGAAGGGACCGTACTTGGTCCGAAAGGTGCATGACAATGGTAGTATCGACATATCTGAGATGTCATCTGAGTCCACTTTCGCGTTAACGGTCAATGCCTCAAGCCATATCTAGATCATGATCTGCTGATCGTTGACGTCGCTCATTCATTTTGCATGAGATGTGGTCTTTGACTCACACCATTTGCATCTCATGCCTGATTATCACTTTCTTCCGTTTTTGTATAGATCTAGATGTCCATATCACACGTTATTTTGTCTTACACCCCATCTACATCTTATGATTATGCTATACTTAGGGTATACTTTACCTTAAGTATATGGGGGGTGTCAGATTTTTTATTATTCTTTTGATTCTTTTCACCTCTGTTTTGCTGCCTATACTTAGGGATATTTTACCCTAAGTATAGGGGAGGTAGACCCTGTACTTTATAATCCTCAATCTTCCCTTTGTGTATAGATTCCTATACTTAGGATCACTTGATCCTAAGTATAGGGGGGATTACTGACTTCTATTGATTTTATTCTTTCATACATCGTTGTAGTATAGCCTTTCTTTTCAATTCGTTATATTAAGCACGAGTTATGTCTTCTTCATCGCTCTTTGATCACTCTAAGGACATCGTTCGAGCTAAGTATAGGGGTGTCGTATATATTGCATATATACTTTATCCATAATTCGTACTTTGTGTGAGTGTGTTAATAAATAAAATGGCTAAAAACCACAAAGTTAAAAATCACAAAATTTTTTCCTTGTACATAAAATTCTTTCTTGCACATACATGTCGTAAATAGTTAATTATAAAAATTATTTTTGTACAAATGTTTGTAAAATGCTTTGCTCGTGAAAACTTTGTAAATATTTTTTTAGCAAAATAATGTATATAGTACAAAATTTTTAAAAACGTTTGAAAAATAAAAGTTTGCAAAAACCTGTGTGTAAGTGTTTGTAAAACATCGGTATTCATTCATGCATTCAAAGATTTTCAAAATTTTTTGCATGTTTTCAAAATTTTTGAAAAATTGCATAAAAAGCTCTGTACATAGTTTTGTATATTCTTCTGAATCATAGTTGACATTTAAACTAGTCTAGAATTAAATTGGAAAATGGAGCTTGGTTAAGACCTTAATCCATCTAATTCTCAGAGGAACCTTATAGGATTTGGGGTTAAGACTTTTCAGGTCCATTAGTGACTTAATTCTTTGATTCCACTAGGATATGTTCACATGTCATCTTGATGAGCCTAAGTAGAACACTTAACAACGCATGCATGATTCTCACAGCCAATGGCTTTACTTGGACAAGCACCTTACACATAGCTCTCCATGGATGAGGTGTTGAGGAGGCAATTTCCTTTGGCTTGGGTAGCATACGAGGGTAGTACTTCTAGGCGGAACCTCTCATCTTCCTTTAAGGAGGGATGTACGCCTCAATTTGGTCTGGTGGTGTTGAGGACTAAAGACAGGAGTTGTGGGTTGTAATAATGCTTCAAAAGAGGGACTGTCTGCTGGCTCAATAAGAAAAAGTCCTTATGTATATGCAGCACCATGTAGATATGTTGTACACATGCACATCAAAAAAATTGCAAAATCAAGAAAAACTCCAAAAATGTGGACAGACCTGATTGAAAATAAAATGCCTGCTGGAGTGTATATAGTCAAATAAAGCAAAGCTTATGTATTAAACCTTCTCATCTCATGAAGCTTGCAGTGGGAGACTTAGCTACACTGGTTGGTCTCCCAGGGATACGTGGCTACACTGGCTACGATCCTCTTCTTTCCCCCTCTTCTTGAGCCGGTTGAACTTGAACTTAGAAGGGAATACCCCGCTCCTCGAGGAAAGAGCTGCTAGACTGAGGAATTAGAGTTACCTTGTTGAGGGAGGTTGTTTCTTTGTCATTTCTGAGGCGGGATGCTACATATCACTTACACCGTACAAGGAAAGATACATGGTCATTAGAGTTTGCGTATGTAGACTTGTTCTGATCTGGATTATTGAGGAATCTTGACCATAGAATGGTGGAAGTTAGAGGCTGTTGAGTCTTAAACCTAGATCCCAATTAGGTTCCGACAAACGAATAATCCAAAAGTCTGACTGAGCTCCATACTTCAATTTAATGAAGATAAGTTTAATAATCAACCTTGATTCTCCTTCTTTTTCTTTTCTTCTCTTTTTCACTTCTTTTTCAAATAAGTGTTTGCCAAGGGACTAGCAAAGGTAAAGTATAGGGGGTGACGAATCCCTGATTGTCACTCTTTATTCTTTTATTTAAGCTATTTATCTTAGCAAAACAACATGTAGATACCTGTAAATACAATAAATAGCATTATGCATGCATGTATTTATATTGCATAATTAGCATGTATTTGTGTAAAAATAAAAGAATAAAGGAAAAGAAAAAGGAAGGAGGTATTTAGAATAGATACAGAGTGACCTGAACCCCAAGAGAAGGTCAAGCCTTGACTTGATCGCCAAACAAAATAAGTAGAGAGAGATAGGGCCTACTTTGTATTGTGCATATTACCTATGTATACAAATATTTATTTTTGACACCATGAAATTAAGTCATTTTTTACCTCCTTATATATATTTCTAATAATAATACAAAAAATAAAATAAAAATTAGAAAAATTAAATAAAAATAAAAAATAAAAGTCCTCTTTCATCGTACAAATACACCTGTATATATGTCACATCCACCATTTATTTCATACTTGTAAATAATTTGTAAAAATAAAATAAAAATTATTTTGTACTCCTAAAATTATATTGAAAATAAAAAACATATAAAATTAGGGTATTTTTATAAAAAATAAAAAATAAAAATAATTGTATATAATACATAGGTATATTATACCTGTATATAACACTATGTATTGTATATACACTAATTTATTTTTCATAAAAATAATTAAAAAGTACAGAAAAATTCCTTGAAAAATAACAAAAAATTTTCGTTTTATTCATTTTTTAATTTAAATTCATTTATTATTTTAATGTAATTATCTTTATTTTCCCTTTGTTTTGTCCTGTAGCGTGTTTTGCCCTATTCAAGGCCCCTTCTGATTAGGCCACACCGGAATGTTGACTCCAGTCAATGACTCCTTCTAGGTCGGGTCGGGTCATCCTTCTCTCGCCGAAGACATTTCTCCATATTTTCACGCCCGGAATCGATCACATCTGGCCCCGATTCTTCGCCTGAGCATCCTCCTAGGATCCATGATCCTCACGGATCCCTAGGAAGGTGCGGATCTTCCTAGGGTTGCGCGCTTGCTCTCGATTCTTCCAGCTCCCTGGGAAGCCTATAAAGTCTCCTATTCCGCCTTCGCACCCGGGTAGCTCGTGCCTCACCCCTTTTTACGCCCTTAGAGACCTCCAGTTGAGTGACATCCACCGGAGAGCACCTTCGGATCGAAGTATGGTGGCATAAATCTCGCAGCTCACCTACGTGGCCGGAGTCTTCCGTCGCGTCTAGCCTCGCTTCCTGCTGCAACACAGTCGAGGCCACAACCCCATCTCCTCTCTCCACCTGAGCTTGTTGAGTTCCTCAGCACCTTCAGGTAACGTATCTTTCCACTCCAGTTTCTATTCCATTCGTATCTTTCATTTCATCTCCATCGCCGAGCTCTTAGCTCCGACCATCCAGTTGGAGCCCAGTCCCACTCGCACCCCTGTACCTATCGACACTACGACTAACGCCTCATCTTCCCATGCGAACTTTCCATCCTGAATCGTGCTCATTAGAGAGTGATTGAGCTAGATTTCCATCCTCCCCGTACGTCGAAGATCACCCACCCGCGTCACCGCCGCTTCCTTCATCTTTTGCAGCAATAACCGGGGTCAGAGCGTAGCCCCGAACCCTCTCTTTTATATGCAGGTATCCTCGCATGATAGGATATTCTGTTGGGCGTCCAGTTGCTCGGCTGAGCAGCTCCAGGCGGAGCTTCCTCGTTCAACACACCTGACCGTTGGTTCCTTCATCGGAACCTTCCACCATATGCGGACCACTCCCATGACTGTGCCGGACTCCTCCAATCTTCCATCGGAATGGTGGATCTCGATCCCTCCTCCGTTGAAGTTCATCCCCGACGAGTTCTTCCAGCCTTCCTTTCTACCATCGATGAGGAACCCCACCTTCCAGATCTCATCTCGATCGTACGCCTATGCTTTATCCCTAACGGTCGATCAGAGCAAGGTGCGGATCTGCACCACACGTTCTCGCCTTTTCAGAGCCTCCAGATCCGTACTGTAGCTGATCATCATAGCCACACGTATCTGACATTCTCTCAGCCGTCAGATATTCTCGCAGGGGACGATCAGGGCCGTCAGAGCTATCACACGCGCCCCACGTACTTTAGGGTATTTTGCAACCTTTACCCCACACTTTTATTTTTTATTAGTCAGTCCAATAAATAAATTTATAGTACAACTATTTTGCATGTGGACCCTTGCTATATTTAGTATTTGCATTTTAGTCCAGTTTGTATGAGGTCACGTGCCGTCCCACGTGCTTATCTGGTGTTTTTGCATGTTTTATCCAGAGCTTCATGTATGTTATATTTTGATTGAATATTTTCTGATATTCGCATTTACACCCCTGTGAGATGTATTCATGTGTTGCGTACTGCACCCTGGGCTTTTTGAATCTGTGGCCCCACGTTTTATATCTACATTATTATTTGGCCCGGGAACTTTCTTGTAATTACATCTAGGTCCTTGAGAACTGTATGTCTTATTTTTTTATCAAATAAACGCCTAATTAACTCCAAAAATTCCATAAAAATTGATGTTAGCTCCTGCTAATATCTAATATTTATGGTTATTGTTTGATATTTTCTAAAAATAAAAAACCACTAAAAAACTCACTGTCTGTTTTATAAAATACATAAAAATTATAAAAATTATGCAAAAAATTCCAAAAAATTATTGTTTATTCATTTGTGTTTGCTTTACTTCTAGTACCATTTTTGCTTTTAAAATCATTATAAAAGTCTAAAAATCTCAAAACCCTTAAAAACTTATAAAAATCATTAAAAATTCTAAAAAATAAAAAAATAGGATTTCGGTTTCTGTTGTTAGATATTTTTATTTACTTTCTCAAAAAATCACAACCAGGACATTAGGGCACTTTTAATATTTTTAATTTGCCTTCTAGTCCAGGCTGTATACTGTTTTCCCTTTTAGCCTTTGTTTGATTTTTTGAAAGTTATATAAAAATTGGAAAACTCTAGAAAATCACCGAAAACATCTAACATAAAAATATTTTTATTCTGGATTTTTGAGCATATTTTTAGCCCTTAAATAAAAATTCCCAAAGCTTGCTTATGTTCTTTATTTCTTTATTTGCTTGTTTTTTCTTCTAGATTAAAAATTTAAAAAAAATAGCAAAATTAAAAATTGACAAAAATATGCATTTTTCTTGCATGATCACGACTACTTCGTAGGTTTACTCGTGCTCCCTGAGTTCGATCCTATATACCAGGTTAAAATAAAATAGCGGAAACCGCCAACATTGATTTTATGCCTTGATTGTCTGATTTGAGTGGTTTCTATTTTCTTATTGACTTAGCTTTGTGATTTGGGTCGCAACGACCTTGATTATTATTTGATTCCTTAACTTGAGTCGCAAAGCCGTGTCATCAGTACCCGTATGTACCGTCGGGTTATTTATATGGGGTACGGGTCATGACATTGCAGGTACTCGACCCATCATTTTCAAACGAGTACCCGAGAGTTTAGGGTCAAAATGAACAGGTTAAGCCGGATACCCGTTGACTCGAATATTTTTGAACACCCCTACTTTTTGGGGCATTGATTAATCTGTGATTCATCGCCTTTATTCTTTCATTTTGGCTAAAATCATTGGTAAAATACATGTAAATAATCACTAATTCCAACTAATTATCATTCTAACCACAAATATTAATATTATATATTTACCACTTATTTTATCCAAGATAAAAGAATAAAGAGAAAAGGAAAAATAAAAGAAAAGAAGGCTGTAGAAATGTAATATATACAGACTAATCCTAACCCCGAGACCAGGTCAATATTGGCTTGGTCGACAAAATAAATATGTAAGGGGAGATAAGGATCTTAAATTATAAAAATATCTAGAAAATCAAGATAAAAAATAATTTACCCATTTTTCACATTGTTAATATTTCACCTATTTTATTCATCACTTATATCATCTCAAATCAAAAACACTTCTCTTGCAAAAGTTTTTCACAAAAATATATATTATTTTATAAAAATATCAGAAACATAATCCGTCACCAAAAATAAATAACCGTAATGGACCGTAAAAACCGCAAAAGCCAACTTTCGAGGTACATAATAATTTATAGAAAACTCCAAATGGACCAAACTCACTTTTAAAATCCGTTTTATACTTAATACTATTTATTACAAATATCAACAAAAATATTCAATTAAAACCGTTGAGTTTTGGCATTTTAGACCCGTTGTATATATGGACTATATGTAGAATCTTCCTAGATTTTTAATTAAATAACCGTAAATCTGATTAACTTAATTGTTTTCTAAAAATCTTATAAAAATGTAAATAACAATATAAAAATATAACTAAGGCAAAATACCAATAAAACCGAAGCCTCGAAACTGCTACCTAAATTTTCCGGACCTCATAACTCGGTCGTACAGACTCCGAATTAGGCAAACTCAGTTTTAAAATTCATATTATTTAATTATCTACAAAATGACACTGATTTCGTTAAAATGGGGGTTAATATGAAAAATGAGGGGTTCGAGATCGTATTGGTATATTATACAATGTACCGTAATCTTTATTATAAAAATTTATTTATTTATTTATTTATTTATTTAATTTATTTAACTTACTAAATAATGAATTATATATATATTTTGATTTATCAATAATTATTTATTAATTTATTTAATTATTTACTTAATTATTTAATAATTATTTATTTAGTCAATTTCTCTAATTAAGTATTATACAATTATATCTTATTTACTTATTTATTAATTAAATTATATTATTTACTTTTATTTTATTTTTTACTTTACTTTCTCTCTCTCTCTTCTCTCTTCTCCCTTTCTCTCTCAACCTTTCCCAATTACCCTCTTCTTCTCCGTTACGTTCCTTCTTCTTCTTCTTCCTCAACGACGTTGTCAACTTCTCCACCGTTCGCCAATTGCCCAATCGATTAACGACCGACCGTTGGCCGGCCGTTCGCCAACCTCCTCCCGTTCTCCTTACTGCCCGCCGGTGACTCGATAGCTCCACCTCTGTATAAGCCTTCGATCCCCGCCAGAGAAGATCCATCCACCATTTTGTTCTAGCGAGCTCCCAAGTTCGGCGAGAGAGAGAGGGTGGGTGACAACATCCTCCAGATCTGGTGCGCTACGTCGAGCGAGGGAGTGACGAGATCCCAACGCCGACGTCGTAGCTTCTGCTCCACCGCACGAGAAACCTCTGCATCGTCGTGCGTGGAGGCTAAGATCAGGAGCTCCGTCGAGCTCCGCTTCATCCATCACAACATCCTCTTGTCCCAGGTATTCTCCTTCCTTTCTCTTCTCAACCCTTCCATTTCTCTTCTTTGACTCATCCAGTTCTTCTTCCTCTTCTGCCATTGTTGTCCACGTTTTTCTCTCAATTCTTACTTTTCATGCAACTAAGTCCATTCTCCCATCCTCTTGTAGATTTCCCCAAATTTCGTATTCAACATTCCGTCACATCTGCTAAATAGCCTCCCATCTCGTTTCCTAACTCTCGGTCGAGTCCACCAGAACTCGAACCATCATTTTTTACAGAGTCTGTAGAACGACAACACACATCGTCGACCATTCGCTTCCAGTAGTTTCCGCAAAGTCGTCGCTTAAAAAATCACATCTGATCAGAGCTTAAACAAAACAACCGCATCCCTAGAGATCAACATCGACTGAGATCCATCGAAAATTGAGACCTCTTCCGCTCGTCTCTATAAGATCAAACATTCGTTGCTTCGAGAACCAATGTCGTAGATCGAGAACAATCGACATACAACCGCCGTTGATCGACATCTGATTATCATTGCCAGGCGTTCCGTCAAGTTCCATCGCAAGCCATCAGATCGAAGCCCGATCTCAACCCGATGCTTCATCTCTGATCAACCTCGACTGTGTCAGCCTCGAATCGCCATCACCAGATTCCATCTCGGTCGGGGAAGAAATCCACGCATAGTTCACATTCGACTCTCCTAACAGAACCGATCCATCATATTCGAGCTCGATACGATGCACCTCGGTGCACCACGCATCGCCACTGGATGAAGCATTACCCCACTGCTTAAGCAATGCACACATGTTGTGCATGTGCATCTTAATTATCTTAGAGCAATTTGCATTCTCACCCCCACCATTTTCGGATTTTCGTACAGGTCCTTTGCTAAAGGAACACGTGCCCATGCACGTGCATTGTGGACAATTTGCTCTCGAAGCCCTCCACTTTTGCATTATCGCACGTACCCCTACATTTTCACATAATCACATCAATACCCCTATACTGTACAAAAATCCTATACCTTTATAATACATAATAAATTCATATAAAAACCTAATAAAAATACATATAAATACTAAATACTATACTAAATACAGTAAATCATATCTTAAAAAAATAATAAAAAGAATTTCTATTATTAATAAATCATTTAAAAATATACAAAATGTATAAAAGAAACTTCAATATATATATGTATATCAAAACACATTTAAAAATCCTATAAACATTACCTGCAGTTTATTTTACTATATTTTATAAAATTAACTAAAAACCAAAATAAAAATCAAATATTAAAATAAAAAAATACAAAATTCATAAAACTTCAAAAATTCATAACTAAATAAAAAAATCGCCTAAAATTGCGTAATATATCAATTTAAAGATAATTTCATCTACTTTCTAATAAAAATAAAATAAAAATATCTTGCGACAAATGACTTTCTTAAAAATTCAAATACGTAATAGTTTTTAATATACACTTAAGTTTTCACATTAAAAATAAATCAAAATCCCTAAAAATCATAAACTCCTACTAAAAATTCATAAAAACAGGAAATAAAATAAAAATATAAAAATAAAAAATAAAAATTAAATAAAAATTACAAATCAATTTCTAAATAATAAAAAAATAATAAAAAATAATTAAAAATCACAAAAAAACATTAAATTCACAAAAACTAAATAAAAATTTAGAAAATTTCTTAACAATAAATAAAAATTAGGAAACTGTTTACTTTAGTTTCTATAGTTTAGCCCTAGTTTCTAAGAGTTGCCCTCCCTGAGTTCGACACTCCTGTGCTTAACCGCTATACACTTATGTTTAGTAGTATAAATAAAATAAAAAGAAGATTAATTGAAAATTAATCTTTTTCTGCAAAAATTTACCCGATCGATTCAGCGACACTCTTCTTCGTTTAGAGTAGTAGACTGGATGGTTTTTCAGATGACACCATTGCCTGGGCGGCAGCGTTAGGGTAGCCGTAGACTTAGGTTTAGGGTTTCTCTTTTTACCATTTTCTTTTCCGACCTCATGACTTTTTGATTCTGATTTGTGCAACACATGTTGAGACGCATAGCTGAGAACTGCAAAGCCCATTAGTTGTATTTTTTTGTAATAAAAAATTGTCTGGTAGAAAGGGACCTCGTAAATGCATCCCGACTTGTACCTCTCTCTTTCTCGGGGTCTGTTTCATTAGGTTTGTACTCCTGGTGGAGTAGGGTACCCACCGCGGTTTCTCACTCGTATTTTCTTAATGGTTTTCTGCGGCTTTTCAAGGCTAGGTGCTTGTTAGTATTTTCTCGATTTTCCCCTTCTCTACGCAACCGTAGCTTGGTGCTTGCTTAAGTCGAAACACCTAGTTGCTTGTACTTAGGACCATACCCAAAAAGACAACGTTAGATGATTTTTCTGAAATATCCCCAAAAAAGTGATAATAAAAAATAAAACAGGGACTGCTAATTTTATCAGACTTAAAAATAAAACGTAAGGACTCCACTTGTTTTGGGGAGAGCAACCCCGCAGTTGCATTGCAGGTACTCTCTCCAGATCTATGAGTGAGGGACGGCACATAAGGTAGAACCAGAGCTCGAGCTTTTTCAAGAGACTACTGCGGCCATATAGTTTGTCACTATACTATTCAATGAGGACTCTTGGGTTGTCGGAAACGGTCTGCGTTTCCTTAGTAGAGCGGAAGGTTTAGAGGACACCGTGTAAGGCACGGTCCTCAAGTAACACGGGTAGCCAACGACGGTCTGTACTTACTTCCATACTGGCTGAGAGGAGGTGATTCTCTATAAGGACTCGGGACAGTCTTGAGGGAAAGCTTAGGCACCTATCTGTCTGTGCTAATACGTGAAAACCTGCTTGCCAAATAATCCTAAACTTAACAAGATAAACGACCGAACTCATACGATTATCACCTGGGTTGCGTTGGTGAACTCGAGGTTTGCTTTGCGTTTGCTTGAGGTGTGAGTCCAATCATTCTGAGATCTTGATCTACAAAATCTATCAAGATGATGGGAAGGCGATCGCTTCAGTCGGATCTACTCTCTCACGAACCTGCCCATTCATCCAGATCGGTTCGGGATGTCTCTCGTCCCAAACCGAAATAAAATCGAGTTGCTACTTCCAGGCGTGACTCTAACTTTGGAAGCTCGTTGTCGATTTCTTCTCCTACTCATTCTCATTCATCACCACCTCCAGTTATAGAAGATCATCAACAGTTACATGTTGACCTGACCAGGCCCAATTTAGATTCTTTCTCTTTTCCATAAGACATGACTGGAAAGGGACCGCAGACAACCTCCGTAGTCATAGATCATACAACAATCAACAGTAGTCTACTTGCTTCCCTTGAGACGATTGATGAATCTGTGATTCATCACTCTTAAAGTTGAAAATAGAGCCTTGTTCCCGAGTAATTAGAGGCATAGTTCCACCAATACTACATAATTAGCATTCAGGCATGCATTGATAACATCTGCATTTTAGCATTTGCATCTGCATGAAATAAGAACCCAAAGTCATCTGTAAAAATCATCTATCTGTATATATTTTACACTAACCCTAAATCCCATAAATTTACTCTATAATATATATATATATTACTAATAATAATACAAGAAAAATACCAAAAAATGCTAACTTGTAAAATTGACAAACAAAACCCCAAACCCAGTTAGAGACCATGGACCTTAGAATGGACATATCTCTCTTATACAACCTCCAATTTAGATCTATTCACTTTTAAAATAAAATATATTCAGAGACCTTCAAAATGAGACCAATTTCACTTAAATCGGAGCTCGCATGCAAAACTTGGGTTTTGGGCCCCCATTGTATACTCTATGTATGTATATTTGTACCCTAGAATTTTATCACTTTATTCGACCTCGTTTCCATTTTTGATCAACATGAAACTAGTAGATCTCATCGAGATCTATAACTTTCATGTTTTGCGTTTATCCAAATTCGACGATTTTCTCCCTTTTATTTCACATTCTTTTTCGACCATTCTGATTGGGCCACGAGGCACCCTCTGGTTGCGCCACACGACCCTACTCATCATGCGCCACACACCCCTCTTTCTCCACCGTCTGATGGCTTTCCCTGCCTCCTAATCTCGACCATCCATTTCGCAACCAATCTCAACCATTAGATCAAGGCTCATATCAAATCTGGGCTGATCACCAGCGCCTCACTCCCCTTTGACCACGTGTCATCACCCCCACCACACGATCATCGCCAGGCGCTTTAATCATCACCGCTCATTCCCGCTCAAAACCCGACCCTTGGATCTTCATCCCAGATCTCATCCATGCCGTTTGTTACCGCCTCATTCTTATCCCTCCACGTGGCCACATCTCACCTGCTAGATCTTTCCCAAGACGCCTCCATCTCAGCCGTTAGCTTCCGCTCAATCGACGACCCTTCGATCCCCACGCTTGATTCCATCTCCACCGTTCGCCAGCGCCCGTGCCTATGCCCGCTATGCGTCACGCCTAGCGCCCTTCGATCACACTGCCATGATCTAATCGCGACCCTTCCCTCGCGCCCATCTCCTGGCCATTGGATCGTGAGATCCAATGGCCATGACATTGTCGTCTACCTCCGCAAACACCTCACCCACGTCGCCTCACCGCATGTCTCCTCCACCCCTTCTTATTTTATGCGCCACTACTGAAGGATATGGTTAGATCCTCAAGCGCATCACGGAAGCGTGAACGTCGCATCGAATACGACGTGGAGCGACTAGTCGCACTAGTTGCTCGATGCAGCGGAATTTAAAAATTTTATACGACGAAACCACATGATCCAAGAACACTTCTCGGATCGTTTCGTCTAAACCACAAACAAGTAATAGGATTACCTCTTGAAGCGTGGTTGCGATCGAGTCTCTAAACGAAGAGACCTCCTGTCTCAAGTCCGATCCGACGGAGGAGACGCTTGCGAGCGCGGGGATGAACCGCGTGCTTCTCGCAATCCATGTTGATGATCCAAGCGGCGGATCTCCTGATCTTGACACACGAGATCCGACGTCTTCTTCGCGAGCGAGGCGCACCGAAGGAGACGGAGATCCACGAGCAGAAGAACGGGCAGCACAACGACGATGCCGCGGCGATGGAGAACCTCTCCATGGCATCCATGGTGGACGGCCATGAGAGGAAGAGAGGGCTAACCTCCAGAGAGAAAGAGAGAGAGAGATGCTTCTCAAGCATTATGTGTGTGTAAAGAAGAGCAATGGGGTGCCTCTCCTTTTATAGGGTTTTGGGATCTATGGATCTCAATCCATGTGTCATATAAAATCAATGGATGAGATTGATTTATGTCAATCCAATGGTCAAGATTGTTGTTGGTAAAAGCCAACAACTTGTGATTTAAATTTGATGAAATATATCAAATATATATTAACACCAAATTAAATCAATCAAATAAGGAGAGAGAGAATAAAGGAGATCAACCTTCCCCTTTGGAGGGAGGGCAATCTCATAGATTCCCATGAGATTGCACATCTCCTTGATTTTCTCTCTACTTATTTTCCAACAACTATTTGTTGGGATTTTTATTCACCAAAATAATTCTCAATTAATTTTGGGAATATTGCAATCTTGTCATTGGAATATTGTGAATCATATTCACAACCCAAAACAAAATATAATTTACATTGTCAATTAATTACACAATGTGTATCTAATACACATAATAATTAATCAACACATATAAATTATAATTATCTCTCTCTAATACATTATAAATCACATTTATAATATATTATGAATAATTGGATATTACTATCCACATTATTCTTATCCATAATAATTAAATCACATTTAATTATACTGGATAACTTATTCTCATGTTCTCAAATAATATGAATCACATTCACATTATTTACATCTTTTGATAATTAAATCACATTTAATTATCTAAGATAATTCTCCTTATAATATGAATCAAATTCATATTACTCATGATAATTAAATCACATTTAATTATCCATTTTCTCAATGCTCGGATACATATATCAACAATAGAATTATCCATGAACTCTTTCAAGGATAATGCGCTTTCTCCGCGAATACTTGGAGATAAGGACAGGGCGATTGTATTGTTCCACGTATAGTGACATGGATATTGAGATCACATCTCAAATCCAGATCTCGGGCCTCCCATAGATGCTTGATTAAATCAAGACCGTAAATCTAATCTTCTCATTGAATCTGAATCACATTCAGATCAATGTCCAACATTTGGACTAAGATCAGATTACTTCTCTACTGAGAGGAGTCACTAAAATCCAGACCCGTTTCATCACTCCCTAGGAATGGAAGCGTCATGGTTATACAATCGTTTATGATCACATCACCCTCAGGTATTCCTGATACCTGTACATCCTGCATACTGGAAGACTCAGATTAAACCCGAAGTATTAGATCAACTTTACACTGCCTACTTCAGGGTTCTATCAGTAAGTTTCTCATTCGATCATTGGAAGTCGGTATCGATCATATACTTTCCAAAAGCATATATCATACCTAGGTCTTGATCATATACTTTCCAAAAGTATATATCAAACCTACAAATTCAGTCAAGCTTCTAAAGCGAGACGACCATGCGCATGGAATTTGATTCTTCCAAATATCTCATGAGTGAGCTCATGTCTTCCGGTTCAGTAACTGAACCTGTATGATCCCTTTGAGAGATCGTATTACTCATATGCCCTTATATGCACACCAGCGCGCCGGTGTATAGACCTTGATTAGGTCATCAACCTATTGGTCTGCCAAATGTACATACTCAAACATATAGTAACACATCTGTCTCCGGTCAGAGGATGTGTGCCTGTATCGTGACAGCATACGATATAGGACTTTGGTTATCTCGATCTCGTTAAGTCAACTCTTTGACCTAACTAATCTGACACCTCCGAATCTCTATTCCTATGCAGAGGACCTGCATCAAGAGGTCGGTCAGATATCAGCCTAACTGAGATAGGATTGCCATCTCCTACTCAGGCTGGAGATCATCTCTTAATAATCATTTGATGGTGCTTGATGAGTCCTCAATCTAACTCATTAGATATTCATCTAAGCACCAGCCTCTATGATTCAATAATTGAATCAACAGCTGTATGATCATTAAGATGGCCATGGTACATAACCCTAATTGTACTAAGGGACCTATTATGCAAATTATATACTCTTTATTTCAGATCAAGGAGTGAATTGCAATAACATTTATTGCATAATGGCTCGTCGTGGGCTCGCATGTCCAACAATCTCCCACTAGCCCAAAGAGCCATTAATGGGCTAATCATTTAAACCCGCACTCATGTGACAATCATAGGCTATTTAGAAAATAGCTAGGTAAGTTGATCAGTCACTCTGTCCCCAAGAGACTATGCCAAGTCCTTTTACGACACGTGCATATCTCCTAGCAACAGTGCTTGCATCCAATGCGAATGTTGCATCTCATGCAACCGATACTCAATTTTGTTGGTTATAGTGTCCTTGACACTACATCTTATTAATTATCATAACCAATATTCCCATAATCCTTATTAGAATGCCTTCATTCCTGGAGATCTCTATCTCCTAAGGTATCTATAGTTAAGACCCTTATAGATCACTATCTACAAGGTCTTAAACCTTTGAAGATAAGACTTTGAGATCACTATCTCTAAGTTTCATCATTTTTGAAGATATTGATATTACTGCGATCAAGTGTTTTATCTCCATAGTAGGATTAGTAACAGTTTACTACTCCCACTGCGTGGCAGACATCCGGTATTCGTACACATCTAGCATACACTCAGCTTCTCGTAACTGATGCATAAGTGCAAGCAGTTCTAGCATTCGCTTCCTCAACCTTTTGAGGTGCTATCCCTTTAGATAGGTCAGTACCATATCTTAAGGGATGGAAGCCTTTCTTGGAATTTCTAAGAATAGAATATGTCCAAGGTGTACTAAGAATGTGACAGTCCCAATATCCTCTTCTCTTTGCTTCTGAACATCTTCAGAACTAAGATCTAAGAGGTATCCTTGAGATCATATCTCAAGGTATGGAACAACCAAATTATAAAACACTTATTATTATCATCCTTAGATCATTCCAAATGATCAGGATATTATCTACATTTAGCACGATGAACACAATGGGACTCCCACTAAGCTTCACATGGTTCATCAAGATTCTATCTGAAATCATAACATTTATAATTTCATTAGATCTTATGATCCAACTACAAGAAGCTTATTTGAGTCCAAAGATGGATTTCTTCAGCTAGCACACATTGCTTTCCTCAACCATGAAGCCCTGGGGCTAGTTCATATGAATAT
Organism: Ottelia alismoides; assembly: GCA_037367405.1. NCBI lineage: Eukaryota > Viridiplantae > Streptophyta > Magnoliopsida > Alismatales > Hydrocharitaceae > Ottelia > Ottelia alismoides. The sequence goes on from JAZKJV010011101.1 coordinate 142,724, forward strand.
CCTCAGAGAGGTATTCATAGAGGAATGCAATCTTGACTCACATCATGAAGATGTCATAGTCAAGTTGTGTAGCTATGGTTAGCAATATTCTGATGGGTTAAAGCAAGGTCACTGGAGAGCAAGTCTCATCACAAGCGATGCCTTCTCTTCGGTGTGTAGCTCATGGCTAGGAACCGTGCTTTGAAGGTCTATACCTTCTCATCAGGTTCCCTCTTTCTCTTGAAGATCCATTTACACCTTAATGGGTCTGACCCATATAGGTGGATCCTCGAGGGTCCATATACAACACTTGTATATGAAGTCTACATTAGACCATTATTGCTAACATCCATCTTTCCATGTCATGATCCTCAGGAATTTCATCACATGAAATCCGATCATTGTCAGTTTTTTCTGACACATGGAATCCATCCTCAAACTCTTTTGAAGAGGTATTAGTGTTTCATCTTTAATTGTCCTTTTAGTTTCCAATTCTATAGGAGCCTCATTATCTTCTCAAGATTAAATGAGTTCCTTTACTTCATTTTTATCTTGATTCTTAAGAGAGTCATCCTCTAAGAATCACATTCTCAGAGATGAGATCCTTTAAGAATCTCAAGGTCATAAAGTAGGTATACAATACCATCCTTTATTTTCCTAATGAAGTAGCACTCTCTAGTGCCAGATTCCAGCTTACATGCATGGAACCTTATTAAGTATATAATGTAGTCTCTACTACATATATACCTTGGAAACTAAGAGATAATTATGCTAGGATTAATCATTGATCAAATCATGTCACACATGATCAATTGTATCTCCCTACAACTCCATTGAGTTAAGGTTTATTAGGAGGATTGAGATAGGAAATGATATTCATATCTCCATAAGGTATTTCTTGAACTCATCTAATAGGTAAAGCCTACCTTGGTTAGATCAAATTCATTTAATCTTCCTTCAAACTTTGGTTCTAAACCAAAAATTGTGAAATCTTTGAACATTTCAAAGTTTTCTAAGTGAAGAGAAGAAATCTCATATCACAAATAATCACTAATAGATATCACATATCCACAATGTTTATTCTGATATAGATAATTCACATACATCAATATGTATGAGATCTTGAATACCTTAACATCTTACACCTTTCCCAAAGAAGGGTGTATTGGACATTTTGCTTTGAATACAATATTCAAAAGTATGTGAGATTTGAATCTTTAGACAATCTAAAGTTTCGTGTCTTACTAGTCCATTGATCCCATCAACAGACATATGTCCAAAACTTGATGCCAGATCATTATCAAATGATCTTTATCCTCCTATTGATCTTTAAAAGGTTTAATTTTCAGTATTAGAAATCTTAATGAACCATTCATTAATTTTCTAATTTAATGGAGTCCACTAGATTTTAGATTACTATCTGAAATGTCTCCATCATAACACTTTATGATAGATTTATTACAGAATTCATGTTTATATCCAACAATTAGAAATAAACAATGAGTGTATTCTAATATCTAGGTCTTAGAGACATTCTCTAAGACTAAGGGCTCCCACTGAAAATATGAAGTTCATTGATCCAATGGAAATTGTTGCAACACTTGCATCACTTTCAACATGGATGACCAATAAACCTTAAGATCAAATTTCTAATATTCTAATACATATGCAACCAATTGCAAGTGTTATTAGAAGATTGAGATACAATTATTAGACTTTATCTTATCAAATAAGTAAGTCCATATTAATGATTATATGTAGATTAATCTGATGCACTATCTGATTCCTTCTCTAAGGATTCTAGACAGATTTGATAGTCATACTATCAACACATCTAATTATTGCAGTATTGGCATTCATTCAACTCTTTGAATGTCATATGGAAGTTACAGAAATACAGTCAACCTTTTGACTATATTTCTTACTTGGGTCCAAACCATGCTTCCACTGCGCTCCCTTTATCTATAAGCAACCATTGCTTAAGACTAAGGACCTCTTATGTTAAAATCAAAAATTTCAATATAAGAGTATTTCAACATTTATACAAACTTCATTTAAGTTCATACAATATGAATATTATGAAGCTTCATGAATGACTAGAGTATAGACAGTAGAATGATGACACTCATCATCTACATCCATCTAAACTCTTAAAACATAGGTTCAGGTAGGTATTCAAACAACTTGAATACATCATCTCTTATAGAGCCACCATTCTACATGATGCAGAGAACCATGTCATTCATGATTGAATGTTGAGAGCACATATGTATGCCAGAATATCTTTATTGATTTTATAAGGATTAATTTGACAATTGCGATCTTCATCAACATGTCACTTCCAAAGTACATTTGATGATATCAAGATCATAGAAACATCCAAACCCTAGGTTTGAAGTCCTATTATCTATTCAATTGTCATTCCTCATTATTATGAGGAAACTTGCATATTGAAACCACATACATTATGTGTCCAACTGCAAGTACAATATCTGGATCAAGAGTCTATCCATGATATTTTACTAGTTATCATTGAGTATAGCATTGAGTGGGTTTAATGAAGGATTATCTGAAATAAGAAATTTGCATAAATACATATAAATATTTAATTTACTTTGATTTAGGAATTTTTATATCAAAGTTGTCTTGCCATGTCAACAATGAAAGTTCATTCCCTCAATCACTTTCAATGTAAGAGATATACTTACCATTATATCTCAAGCAAGATCTGGGATCTCCTTCCTTATCTTTGTTGCATCCCAATAATATGAGAACCTACAACTCGGATAAAAAGAAGCGGGAACACATTCCGCCTTGCAAGTCCAACTTGCATCTCCCAATTCGGTCTTTAATACCCGGGCCCACCACCCCTAAGGTGATGTTGACCCGTCATTAATTGAACCAACCGTCAACAGGAATAGAACTCGCTATGCGCAATCCAATATCGCCCCAATAATATGAGGATCCGATATTGGGGTCACTACGCATACGGCCTTACTCTTTCGAGAAGCAAAGAGCCCGATCCAGATGCGCTTGTATACAGGAGCTGTCACTTCGGACAGGCGTCTCCTATATACAATCCCTGGCGACGGAACCCTTCGCCTTGACGGGAGACCATGGATGTCACTTATGTGATCCTCCATATCTTATTCAAATTTAATTAATTACTATGAATCACATTCATACAATTAATTCTTCCAAGGGAATTATTAACTCTAATCATATTAGAGTATTATCAATTGGATATAATTAACTTAATCATATTAAATTAATTATCGATCCAATTCAATCATTCAAACTTATTTTAATGCTTGAATATACATATGATATTAATCTCAAAATACGTATTAATTCGGATTTTAATATTTAGAAAAATACATCTTAATCCCTCGGACATTATCCCGGCCCTACCCGCTGTCATGGCCAGTACCGGCGGGAGTGGGACGGACCACATACGTTGCAACCCGCTACCCCAGCGATCCCCGACTAGACACCATATCCGCCTCGGGAAAGGATAATGCCAAATTGATTAATTTGTACTTGAGATGATCATCGGTTTTTCAACCGAAATTATACCATATAGTAATCAAAACAATTTTGATTTTAAGGAAATTTGCTAGACAAATTCCCAATCCTATTCAAGCAATAAGTTTGATGATTGTGATTTCAATTGTGATTTAGATCAAATCTAATCAACTAATTGATTGGGGCCAAGTCAATTAAGGAAATAATCATTCTCTAATATTTCACAAATATTTTCACAATTATTTCTCGAAATTAACAATTAATTTCATTAATTGACAATCACATGGTCTTGATTAGGAAACTAATTTCAGCAGTGACCCCTACTTACTAAAATTAGCATATCTCAATCAATTTAAATCCAAATTAAGCAAATCCAATTTCTAAAGTTTGCTAATTTGATTTAGAACAGAAACCAATGTGATTTGCACGCATTTCGAGGCGTCTCTAAACAGTAATTAACTCTTTAATTACGTTAAGATTCGCAGTTCCCGTAACAGTGGATACATGTTCATTAAATCTACCATATCTAGAGCATACGAAATCCGATTTACGCAAACTCAGATCCTATGGTTTCCTTATTTAATGGGGAACAAAATCCAAGTGCTATTTTCGTGTTTAAACAATTTAAACAGGGCCGAAAAATTACACTAAACAGATCTGCGAAAATGAAATGCGATAAAACTTTCGCGACCTTAACGAAACCCAAGTCGTCCTCGGTCACCGAATCATATTCGAAACCGTCGACCTAAGGCTCTGATACCACTTGAAGGATATGGTTAGATCCTCAAGCGCATCACGGAAGCGTGAACGTCGCATCGAATACGACGTGGAGCGACTAGTCGCACTAGTTGCTCGATGCAGCGGAATTTAAAAATTTTATACGACGAAACCACATGATCCAAGAACACTTCTCGGATCGTTTCGTCTAAACCACAAACAAGTAATAGGATTACCTCTTGAAGCGTGGTTGCGATCGAGTCTCTAAACGAAGAGACCTCCTGTCTCAAGTCCGATCCGACGGAGGAGACGCTTGCGAGCGCGGGGATGAACCGCGTGCTTCTCGCAATCCATGTTGATGATCCAAGCGGCGGATCTCCTGATCTTGACACACGAGATCCGACGTCTTCTTCGCGAGCGAGGCGCACCGAAGGAGACGGAGATCCACGAGCAGAAGAACGGGCAGCACAACGACGATGCCGCGGCGATGGAGAACCTCTCCATGGCATCCATGGTGGACGGCCATGAGAGGAAGAGAGGGCTAACCTCCAGAGAGAAAGAGAGAGAGAGAGATGCTTCTCAAGCATTATGTGTGTGTAAAGAAGAGCAATGGGGTGCCTCTCCTTTTATAGGGTTTTGGGATCTATGGATCTCAATCCATGTGTCATATAAAATCAATGGATGAGATTGATTTATGTCAATCCAATGGTCAAGATTGTTGTTGGTAAAAGCCAACAACTTGTGATTTAAATTTGATGAAATATATCAAATATATATTAACACCAAATTAAATCAATCAAATAAGGAGAGAGAGAATAAAGGAGATCAACCTTCCCCTTTGGAGGGAGGGCAATCTCATAGATTCCCATGAGATTGCACATCTCCTTGATTTTCTCTCTACTTATTTTCCAACAACTATTTGTTGGGATTTTTATTCACCAAAATAATTCTCAATTAATTTTGGGAATATTGCAATCTTGTCATTGGAATATTGTGAATCATATTCACAACCCAAAACAAAATATAATTTACATTGTCAATTAATTACACAATGTGTATCTAATACACATAATAATTAATCAACACATATAAATTATAATTATCTCTCTCTAATACATTATAAATCACATTTATAATATATTATGAATAATTGGATATTACTATCCACATTATTCTTATCCATAATAATTAAATCACATTTAATTATACTGGATAACTTATTCTCATGTTCTCAAATAATATGAATCACATTCACATTATTTACATCTTTTGATAATTAAATCACATTTAATTATCTAAGATAATTCTCCTTATAATATGAATCAAATTCATATTACTCATGATAATTAAATCACATTTAATTATCCATTTTCTCAATGCTCGGATACATATATCAACAATAGAATTATCCATGAACTCTTTCAAGGATAATGCGCTTTCTCCGCGAATACTTGGAGATAAGGACAGGGCGATTGTATTGTTCCACGTATAGTGACATGGATATTGAGATCACATCTCAAATCCAGATCTCGGGCCTCCCATAGATGCTTGATTAAATCAAGACCGTAAATCTAATCTTCTCATTGAATCTGAATCACATTCAGATCAATGTCCAACATTTGGACTAAGATCAGATTACTTCTCTACTGAGAGGAGTCACTAAAATCCAGACCCGTTTCATCACTCCCTAGGAATGGAAGCGTCATGGTTATACAATCGTTTATGATCACATCACCCTCAGGTATTCCTGATACCTGTACATCCTGCATACTGGAAGACTCAGATTAAACCCGAAGTATTAGATCAACTTTACACTGCCTACTTCAGGGTTCTATCAGTAAGTTTCTCATTCGATCATTGGAAGTCGGTATCGATCATATACTTTCCAAAAGCATATATCATACCTAGGTCTTGATCATATACTTTCCAAAAGTATATATCAAACCTACAAATTCAGTCAAGCTTCTAAAGCGAGACGACCATGCGCATGGAATTTGATTCTTCCAAATATCTCATGAGTGAGCTCATGTCTTCCGGTTCAGTAACTGAACCTGTATGATCCCTTTGAGAGATCGTATTACTCATATGCCCTTATATGCACACCAGCGCGCCGGTGTATAGACCTTGATTAGGTCATCAACCTATTGGTCTGCCAAATGTACATACTCAAACATATAGTAACACATCTGTCTCCGGTCGGAGGATGTGTGCCTGTATCGTGACAGCATACGATATAGGACTTTGGTTATCTCGATCTCGTTAAGTCAACTCTTTGACCTAACTAATCTGACACCTCCGAATCTCTATTCCTATGCAGAGGACCTGCATCAAGAGGTCGGTCAGATATCAGCCTAACTGAGATAGGATTGCCATCTCCTACTCAGGCTGGAGATCATCTCTTAATAATCATTTGATGGTGCTTGATGAGTCCTCAATCTAACTCATCAGATATTCATCTAAGCACCAGCCTCTATGATTCAATAATTGAATCAACAGCTGTATGATCATTAAGATGGCCATGGTACATAACCCTAATTGTACTAAGGGACCTATTATGCAAATTATATACTCTTTATTTCAGATCAAGGAGTGAATTGCAATAACATTTATTGCATAATGGCTCGTCGTGGGCTCGCATGTCCAACAACTACAACCAGCTTCTTCGCCCATCGACACCCCAACGATGTAGCCCCGACATCACTCATCCTCGCCAGCGCCCACACACACCATGATTCCCTTCTCCTGCGCTCCACCAAATCCACGAACATCACACCTCCATCGCTTGGATTCACATCTCCTTCCTATAAATACCCCATCTCCAGCAAACTTCCACCCATCCGCCCTAGCAAGAGGTTCCCTAGAGCTCCTATCTACCCATCAGTGATAGTGATTTGCGCTGCGAAGTGAGCGAAGACAGGTTCCACCTCCGGTGAGATCCATGGCGTTTCTTCACCGTGTAGCAACTCCTTCGTCGAGCTGCACGAGCTCGGGCCCACTACTGACCCTCAAGCGACGACCGGAGCCTCTTCAGCGAGCCTCCATCCCCAGGTAGCTTCATCCATTCTCCTCCAATCTTCCTTCTCTTTTCATCTCGATTTTCTTGCCTTTTTCACGCCGTCTCTGATCGACAACACATCTCTCTGACCTTCCACCGAGCTTCGCCTTGGATCTCTCACCTTTGTGCCACCATCTGTTCGTCCATATGACACATCGACCCATCTCCGATCACAGCTCCGCCTTCACGGCGGAGGAAGACCACCGACTGCTCATCGCTTCACGCTGCAGGCCTCTCGCACACTCACGCACTCCTACGAGCACGTGCTCCCATTTTTTGGCAACCACTAACACTACAGGAGACACTTCATCACTGATCGGACGCCACGCTGGAGCTGCTTCGAGCTCCATCGACCCCAGCTTGTAGACCTCCCCAGCTCTGTCTGGACACGCCAGACGCTTCGCCACGCCTCCATAATCGATTCCAACTATCTAGGAGCCTCCAGCGACCTTCATCGGCCACGAGGAAAGGCGACGGAGTGAGGCCCCCTTCACCGGAGCCCTGCCAAGTCTGCCGCAGGAGGCGGCGGCCGGATGGAGATGACACACAATCACCGTTTGATCATCTTGATCTAACGATCCTCGTCGCGACACGTCACCCTCGCCTTTGAGATTCAACCGTCGTTGGATCAAGAGGATCTAACGACCCATACATAGCTACATCATCCCTCGCCAACAGCTCCAGCCTCCGTTGGATTCATCTTGATCCAACGGCCAACGTCATACCACGTCTCCTCGCTCCAGAAGCCATCACCACCATTGGATCATCCTGATATGACGGATCCTAGTCGTGCCACATAACCAGCACCCACAGCCGTTGGATCTATCTAGATCTAACGGCCCAACCGTCGCCACGTAATGCCCTCCGTGCCTCCTCCCTGACCCTAAGCTCGGAGCACCCGAAGCAATGCCCGAACCTCCAGAGCCTCCGAGCCGACATCCGAGCCTCCTACGCCTCCCGAGCCTAGATCCTCATGTGTCCCACATGTGCGGGCTGGGTAAATTTCACAGAGGCCCCTACAAGTTTCAAGAATTGCAAATCAACCCCTACCAAGCGCGTTACGTGAGGAGCATGTGTTTCTGTGGAAATTTTGCACGCTTACCCCCAACATTATAGGTATTTGCACTTTAGTCCCTGTACACATATTTTAATTTAAGCAATTTTATTTTCTGTCTTGCATTTTGGTCCTTGTGTTTGCAATCATATTTAGGCATCTATTTATCACCATTTTAAATTCCAAAAATTGCACGTTGTAGTTTAACTTGTGCTTTATCTTTATGACACGTGTCATATTTTTGTGAGCTTCATAGAATTTAATAATATTATTCATGTGGAATTTGACATGTTTTGCCCACTGTGTGCTTTAAATTAAATATTAAATTATTTGTTGCTCCAAAAATCACCATAAAATCACATTAGGTTTAGTTTAAGTATATCAAACCATTTGCACGCATATAGATTCCTGAATAAATTAATTAGTATTTTGCCTAATTGATTTTTAATAGGACCAATTTACATCATTTTTTAGGTTTATCAATTTTCATGGATTCCTCTCACATAGATACATCTAGGATAATTTTTATATCTAAAAATAATGTGCTTTGATGTTTACTAAAATTAATCTTGCAAAAACTACCCTGCATCCATATTTAATTCATATTTAATTCATTTAGAGTCTAAAAATTCCAAAAAAAATCATAGTAGCTTAGTTTCATTGCACACTTTCTTAGTTTCATCGCATATTATCTTCTGGTCAAGTTTCATTAATTTTGGACTTTATTTGATTATCATTCTTGATTTAACTTAAAATTTAGCTTGAAATTGCATTGTATTTTCCTTAACTCCATAAAAAAGTATAAAACACCAAAAATATTCTTCTGAAAATCTGATATCGAGATTAACAAAAAATTTACCTAAGGAGACAACTGCCTCCCTGAGTTCGACCTTGGGCTTGCCCAAGTAAAATAAATCCGCCGCTTGCGTTTAATCGAAAATTAAATCTGAGTGGTTTTTTGACGAAGTCTCGATTACTCGACTGCAACGAACGACAAATCTAATTCGATCATTAATCTGGTTGAATTAACAAGGGTAGCCGATGCATCTTCAAAATGGCGCTGTTGCCGGGGAGGCACGACTTAGGTTAATTTTTTAGAAAAGTTTGATTTTAGATTTTCCATCCCCAGGTAGTCTGATTCCTAGCTTTCCTTGTAAATATTTTCTGTTCTTTTTTTGAGTCGTCCTTTATCTAACCTCCATTTATTTTCGTGCGAGGAATACGAGGAGTCAGAGGCGCTTCACCAAGCAAGCCGAGGAACCTGCATTAAAATATTTGGAGAGTTTTTGTGAGGACTTGTATTTTTCCTTTTATTTTATTTTTGCATTTTTCCAGTGGTTCCCATTTGGGTTCTCGCGCGTGTAAGTACAATAAAACATGTCCCCGTGTGCTGTGTGGATTGCTTTGCGTAGAATAGGACCTGCACTTGCGGCTCTTAGAGCTATCTTAGGATATGTTTGTGCTCGTAAAATTCTAGGACGACACTTCACACTTAAAAGACGCAGTTAGACCACAGGACTATAACAAAATTTAATTTGTTCTTCACTTGCTAATAGAACTGCCTGTCTAGAAGCGACTTTTATCGCTTGCATTTCATTTAGCTTAAAATTTCAATTCTGTCCTGCATCCCGCATTTAAAGTGAAAGGATCACTATAAGTCTTCTCTACTTGGCATTCATCATTGTTTTATCTTACATCGGCTTTTCTCGACTCCTTCGCCCTTGGTTTTTCAAACTTAGGTCTAAAGGAAATTGGGACTGGACGATAGGCATGCCTTGTGGTTGGATTAATCAAGTGATCACCTAACTTAAAATTGGGACTACTAAATAAAATTGACAAAAAAACAATAAAATCGAAAACTCTATTTGCAGGAGATTAACCCCGACCTTGTTTTCAGGTTGAGTGAGGGTACTAGAGTGTGTGTGCACACCCTAAGGCAGAGACAAAAATCCCCGCCTTCCATATAGCGTACCCCGATTCGAGCAAATATCATGGGCTAAACTTTGGGTTCAACTGACCAGCACCAAGTAGCCTCCGCCTACTCCGGTAGGTACATAGGGGCGAAATTGCGGTACCCAACGACACGTTGCTAGTAGCCTCCGCCTGCTCCAACAGGTAGATAGGGGAGAAGTTACAGCCTTCTCAGCCTCTGCCTCCTCTGTAGGTAGATAGGGGCAGGTCCTTGAACTTTCGACTGGTGATAGGAGCAGAGAAAGGAAGGACGTTGGTATCTTAGGCGACATGTTAAACATGGGAGACACATCCGACTGACTCCCCTATAGGCCGCGTAACCTTTGCTACTTGTCTGAAAATTCACACTTAAAATCAACCAGACTAATCGAACTCAGTTTCGGGTCCTTCACCATGTTGAGTGTGAAAATTAGGGTTTGGATTCACTTGCTTGCTTCAGGTAGGAGTAAAATCCTATCTTACATTTTTCTCCCGATTCTTCTTCTTGCCATACAAGATGGCTGACTGGGGGAATATCCATTCCCAATTCGCAAATCTTTCCTTGAGCCCCTCACAAAGTTCATCTTCATCGGCCCAAGCGCAACTTGGGCCTACCTGAGCTCAAGACCCTCTTGAGTTCGGGATCCATCACTCTCAGGTGGTTACCCTCAAATTAGCCATTTTCTCTCCTCTGAACTCACCGAGGAAGACCACCGCCTCGGTAATAATGTCTTCATTGAAATGTCCTCTAACCTAGACCATCTTCTTTACCTAGGAGAAGAGGGCAAGATGCCTTCGAAGAAACACCCAGACGAAGAGGAACCCAGAGATGATCCCATGCACCAAATCCTGGCCCGGTTAGCTAGAGCCGAGCAGCTGAATGCAGAACTTATGGCTAGGAAGGTACATATAATCGAGGCAGAGGGAATTGACCAACCCATGGTAGATGCCTATAACCAAACATAAAATGAAATACACAGTTGGCTTGTACCTGAAGTCCCCCCTGAAGCGTACGAGCTGAAGCCCCACTTTTTGAGTATGCTGCCGAAGTTCAATGGAAACACCAACGAAGAGCCATATTCTTTCCTTAGAGACTTTGAGCTGGTTTGCAACAACCTTAGTCACCCTAGGGTTGGGCAAGACTACATCAGGCTGAAGGCTACCCTGTTTGCCTTAGGAGATACGGCTGCACATTGGCTGAAAAATCTCGGAGTAAGATGTACGACCTGGATGGAGTTCAAGGATTTATTCTTGAAGAAGTTCTACCCGCTCAGTAGGACTAACTAGATGAGAACCAAGATCATGAGTTTTTCCCCAGGGACCCAATGAACCACTCCATGAAGCCTGGGATAAATTCAATGACTTAACTCAGAAATGCCCTTGCCACGGCATTACAAAAGCGATCTTAGTCCAGACCTTGTTCTGTGGCATGACCCCGGAGATGCAGGGGTTAGTGAGTGTAACCTGTGGAGGCAGCTATCTGAACAAGAACGAAGATGCCGTATGGAAGATTCTGGAGCAGATGGCGGAAACAGGCAGATCTGAGGCCACCAGGACCTATCAATTGTCTCCCGCAAGCCTATCCAATGAGACAACTAGAAGAACTGTAGCGGATCTAACGGATAACCTCATCCCCAGCATGGGGATAATCGCTGATAAGCTTACTATGGTAGAGCAGATCCACAAGAGGATCACCCACCTTGAGGCGCTTTCGCGATTGTCAAAACAAGTGGAGGGATTGACTGAGAAGGTAGCCAAGATACAGCTACCTGCCCCTTCTGCACCACCTGTGCCTGTACATCGAGTCCATCTTGTACACTAGCAGGTATAGGGGCCTCAGGGTAGCTGGGTAGAGGAGGAGCAGTATACTCAGCAGGGGTAGCACGCACCCCTATAAGTGGAGACAGTCTACAAGGAGCCTCCACAGGTGTTCAAGATCAACGGGTTGTGGTACAACCATGACCCTGTCGGCAAACAGTTGGGGATAGGGAACGGTCAGCCACACCGACCTTCCCTAGCTTACCAAGAAACCAGCTCCGTCCCCGTATCGTGCTTCGTACAGTCCCGCCCCGGACAAGGATACTAGCCTCAACAACACCAGCAGCAACACACGTTCCACTCGGGCCAGCAGGGCCCTCCACCACCTTCCCATCAACAACAGTACCAGCATGGCCAGCAGAGCCAATATAGACACTCGTCCTCTAGTCAACAACAACAAGCCCCGCCCACGAGTGAATTGGAGTCACTCACCTTAGCTATCCAGACCCTGACTGATAGGGTCTAGCAGATACATAATGACTACCTAGATATTCGAACTGATCTGAACCGCATTTCATGCACCCATGATCAACAGATGGCGCCGAATACCCTAATCCCCGCCCAGGTTCAGGCCAACCCAAATAGTCTAAATCATGGTCGGAACCGACCACGAGATCAGGTATACTATTCAGATAACTCTTTATCTGAACATGAGATCCTTTCGTACGATAATGTTAATTATATGTCCCTCAGGTGCGGAAGGACCGTGATCGTACCTGATCGGGCACATGCACAGGAGGAAGACGCCGCCAAGTCTCTACTTGAGGAGAACTTGGAGGCAGAGGAGCAGCACCACCACCATTGGCAGAAGAAGAGGATTTCCAAGTCCTCTAAGAAGAAGGAGAGGAGCACCAACAGTGAGTCTGGAGAAACTGATGAGGAGCCCGCACCTCCATCTGAGGAGGACATTCCAGAAGTCGCGGAAGATGCATCACCAGTTTTGCAATAGCAATTTCTTTTTAGTCCGAGTCAAAGTTAGTGTTAGAGTCAAAGTTATATAAAGAACGCATTTTCCCATTTCAATGAAGATCTTTCAGTTTCAGAATCTGAGTTAGCATCAATAATCCCTTTCCCCCGAGCCCTTAAAGGTGGAAAGAAGAAAACTAAAAAAAATCCAAAAAGATGACCCTGAGATGGCAGAGTTCTGTAATAAATACATCAAGGTCACAATCACTTTCGATAAGTATGTGGATATGACACCTGCATTCCAGAAGTACCTTAAGGTGAGATGCACACTTACTAGGGTCAACAGGAAGACCAAAAGCCGTATTGAGAAGCACGTTCTGTCAGTAGCCACTACTTGTGCCATAAATATTGCATTTCCAAGGAAGCGAAGGGACATGGGTGCCCATTATGTGGTGAGTCATGTCGATGATACCACGTTTGCACACACTCTCCTAGATAATGGATCCTCAATTAACTTGATGACCACAACCCTTTGTGAGCGGCTAAATCTAGGACCTCTTAGGAAATCCAGAGCATTACTCCAGTTTACAAGCAAATCAACCAAGAGGTCCCAGAGAGAATTGAGGAATGTTATCATCAAAGTTGAGGGCCAGGAGTACGTGGTGGACTTTACAGTCCTTGATATGGAGACCCCTTGAAATTGGAGGATTCCCAGGTCATTTTAGGAAGGCCCTTCCTCAGAACAGCAAGAGCCTGATTTGATTACAAGATCGGGAAGATTCAGTTCCAAACTTCAGGCGGAGATGAGGAACTTGAGATAAAGCAGACTAGGTGGCAGAGGCCCGATTCTGAATCCAGCACCGAGTACTCTTCATCTGAAGCAGATTACGTTCATGTAGACACCATTGGGCCATGGAGACAAAACCCAGCTAGCACCGATGAGTCCCTCTCCTTTGGAGAAGATCTTGTGCTTGAGTCATTCTGTGAGAACCTTAGGAATGAGTACATCGTAGAAAGTGCATCCCCTACATCTTTGATGACGTAGAGGTCCAGCTGGGCCTGTCAGTGCTTCCCTCTTTAGGACAATTAGAAGATGAGGATGATGAGTCAGACGTAGCTTTTCAGATTGCTTGGAGACTTTTGGCGATTCGACTCTAGAGCTGAATGAATTGGTGGCAGTTACTTTACAGATAGATCCAGCCACTACCAGCACAGAGCTAGATTCAATTGAGCCAGACTTCCTCGATATCACACCTTACCCGAGCTCAAACCTTTACCCACAACACTTAAATACGCCTTCCTTGCGGGACAAGGGAGGAAGTATCTGATCATCATCAGTTCGCGATTGACCGAGGAGCAGGAATCTCGCTTGCTAGAGATCCTGGAGAAAAATCGCAAGGCGATAGGCTAGAGCATCTTCGATCTCCACGAGATAAATCCTGCTCTGTGTTCGCACCATATCTACTTAGAAAATGAGGCTAAACCCTCTCGCGAATTCCAACATCGGTTGAATCCAAATTCACAAGATGTCGTGAAGGAGATAGAGAAATGGTACGACATGGGTTTCATTTACCCCATCTCCGATTCAAAGTGGGTGGCTCCTATGCATGTTGTCCCAAAAAAGTCGGGACTTCAGACGACCACCAATGAGGACGGAGAGGAGATCGTGACATGAGTACCCACGTCATGGCGCATCTGTGTAGATTACAGACGCCTGATTGTTACGATGAAGAAGGATCATTTTCCCCTACCATTCATTGATCAGATCTTGGAGAGATTAGCATGAAAAGAATTCTTCTGCTTTCTAGATGGGTTCTCGGGCTATAATCAAGTAGCCATTGCTCTGAGAACCAGGAGAAAACCACGTTCACATGCCCTTTCGGTACCTATGCTTTCAGGCGCATGCCCTTTGGGTTATGCAATGCTCCTAGTACATTTCAAAGGTACATGATCGCAATATTCATCGAAATGGTCGGTGAAAACCTGGAAGTCTTCATGTATGACTTCTCAGTCCACGACAATTCCTTCGATTCATGTCTTATGAATTTGGACCGAGTCCTCAAGCGGTGTTGTGAGGTAAATCTGGTGCTCTCCTGGGAGAAAAATCACTTCATGGTGACGGAGGGCATTGTGTTGGGGTACGTCATCTCCAAGAGAGTATGGAGGTTGACCCTTCCAAGGTAGACATGATCAGACGACTCCAGCCACCAACCAACGTGAAACAGTTGCGGTCATTCCTCGGGCATGTTGGATTTTATCGAAGATTTATTAAGGATTTTTCGAAGATTGCCTGATTGCTAACTGAGCTTTTAGGTAAAGACATGGAGTTTATTGTTGATCATAAATGTCTTGAGGCCTTTAAGAAATTACACGGGATGATCATGGACGCTCCGATCCTACAAGCCCCAGATTGGTCTCTTCCTTTTGAGATCATGATGAACGCCTCATATTTTGCTATTGGGGCCGTGTTAGGACAGAGGAGGGGTGGCGTCCCGTTTGCCATACACTACGCAAGCAAAGTGCTTGATAATGCTCAGCGTAACTATATGGTTACCGAAAAGGAGATGTTTGCAGTAGTGTTCACCTTGGATAAGTTCAGATCTCATTTAATTGGATCCAAGGTGATTATGTTCATATACCATACATCACTACGATATTTAATGGAAAAGAAGTATGCGAAGATGTGTCTTCTTAGATGGATTCTACTTATCCAGGAATTTGATTTGGACATTAGAGATAAACCTGGAAAGAAGAACGTAGTAGCTGATCACCTCTCCCATCTCGAAAATCTTGATGCTTCTGAGGATACGCCTATTCGAGACTCCTTCCCTGACGAGTCGGTTTTTGTTATCGACTCACTCCCATGGTACGCCAATATCGTGAATTATCTTGTCTCCAAGAAAGTTCTCGAAGATTGGCCCAAGAGCCACATTGACCAACTTAAGTTGGATTCAAGACATTACCATTGGGAAGATGCGATCCTTTTCTTTGAAGGACCGGATTGTGTCTAGAGATGGTGTATTCCTCAGAAGGAATATCAGAGTGTCCTTACTTTATGCCACAATCTGGAGGGAGGAGGACACCACTCTGAGAAGAGGACCACATGGAAGGTACTTCAATGTGGCTTATACTGGCCGACTCTATTTCGCGATGCGCTCACCTTTGCGAAGTCATGCCCAGTATGCCAGCGAATGGGAGGAACCGTTGGTTCCAAGGATGAGATGCTGATGTAGCCTGTCATCATTTGTGATGTCTTTGATGCTTGGGGCATCGACTTCATGGGCCCATTCCCGGTTAGCCACGGATTCAAATATATTCTTCTTGCGGTAGATTATCTGTCAAGGTGGGTGGAGGCTATCCCAACCCGATCCACGAATAGCAGGACTGTCTGCAAATTCATTAGAGATCACATCATCTCTAGGTTCGAGATCCCCAAAGTATTAATATCCAATGGGGGTAGCCATTTCGTGAATAGAGATGCAAAGAAACTCTTAAAGGATTACGACATCGAACACCGTGTCGCTAGTCCTTATCACCTACAGACCAATGGCATGGCCAAGGTGTCGAATAGGGAGGTGAAGACTATATTGCAGAAGCTTGTCTGCCCAGACAAGAAGGACTGGTCTCAGATTTTGGATCAGGTCCTTTGGGCTTATAGGACAGCTTATAAGACACCATTAGGAACCTCCCCATTTAGGATGGTATTTGGGAAGCCGTGCCATTTTCCCGTTGAATTAGTACACAAATATGAATGGGCAATCGAGAAGGTCAACTGGAACACACACCTAGGGCAAAAATAAAGAGAGATGGATCTGAATGAGCTTGTAGAAGTCAGATATCGAGCATATGACAATAGTTTGGTGTACAAGGACAAGGTAAAGCACTGGCATGATATATATATTAGATGAAAGACCTTTGTTCCTGGACAGAAGGTGTGGTTGTTCAATGCAAGGCTGAATGCTTTCCAAGGTAAGCTGAAATCCAAGTGGACGGGTTCATTCATAGTCCGTGATGTGCATGATAGTGGATGTGTTGAGATCTCAGATCTCACAAATGGAGCACAAACATCCCTAGTCAATGGACAACTGCTGAAGCACTTTGTCGAACCCAATGAACAGTTAGTCCATCTTGAGGAGATTGTATTCATGCGCGAGATAGACTCAATAGATACACATAAAGCCACACATGAGACCTTGCAGCAGTGAGCTCTCGCCATCAGCAACATCTAAAAGATTCTAATCACGATCCTTGTATATACTCGCCCTTCCTGTATATTCTCCCCTCCCTCTCGCGACTCAAATCACTCGCCCCGGCTCCATATCTTTTGATGACTATACTTAGGATAACCAGATCCTAAGTATAGGGGGGAGTGTGTCTCGAGTCCATTCACCATTAATTGTACATCCTCCAGATCCCATCGGTCCTCATACTCACTCCTGTACTATACTTAGGCTGACCAGAGCTTAAGTATAGGGGGGACCGATGCCCATCATGTATATATTCTCCTCCATTTCCCCTCTTGACCTCGTCCGCCTCATTTTTAATCTTCTTCTACACTTAGGCAGCCAGAGCCTAAGTATAGGGGGGCATGACGACTTCTATACATTTTCTCTCCTTTTAGCTCTCCTACGCTTAGCACGAGCTATGTCTTTTTCCTCACTTTTCATGCTTTGAGGACATATCACACGCTAAGTATAGGGGGCGTGTATATATTACATATATACTTTACCCATAGCTCGTACTTTCGCGTATTTCTGTATATACTATACAATAATTACGGGGTGGGTAAAAATTGGAAAAAATTATTTTGTAAAGTACATGTATATTGTAATACTCTTGTATATTTTGTGAAAAAAATGAAAATGAATATTCAAAAATAAAAATCATAGGCTTCTTATTTACCCTTGCATATCTGCATTTAAAAAGAAAGGAAAAAAGAGTCTTGCATTTCATTCATCTACATAGCATGTCATCTACATCTCATCTGCATATCTCGCATATGCATTGTGAAAAGTTAGTGGGTTCTGAACCAAGTTATGTATAGATGTTGAGGATGGATTTGATTTGACCTTAATCTACCTAATTTAAGAGGAACCTTATAGGAACTGGAGTTAAGATTTTTCAGGTCAAGTGACTTAATTCTTTGAGTCCGCAAGTCTATGTTCACATATCATCTTGATTAGTCTAAGTAGAATATTTCATGCACACACACGATTCTTTTAGACAGTGACCTAACTTGGACCCGAACAATGCACATAGCTCTTCATTGATGAGGTGGTGAGGAGTTAGAATCCTTTAGCTTGGATTAGCATACTGTGGAAACATCCATCCTCCTCTAGGGAGGGTAGTGCATCTCAACCTAGTCCGGTGGTGTTGACATTTAAGGACAGGATGCTGTGGGTTACAATAATGCTTCAAAAGAGGGATAGTCTACTGGCTCAAGAGGAAAAACTCTTGATGTACATGCTGCACCTTGCATATAGTTCGAAAAAAATGCAAGAAACTTCAAAAAATAAGACAGGCCTGAGTAAAAATAAAATACATGTCGGAGTATGTATATTAGCAAGCGGATGACTTGGCTACACTGGTTAGACATCCTGGGATAGGTAGCTACACTGGCTACCATCCATTCTCTTCTCTACCCCTCCTCTTGAGCTGGTCGCACTTAAACTTAGAAGGGAATACCATGCTCCTCGAGGAAAGAGTTACTGGACCGGGGAATTTGAGTTACCTTGTTAGAGGAGGCTGCTTCTTAGCCATTTCTGATGTGGAGAGATATTTTACACTTACACAGTACAAGTAAGAATCATAGTCATCAGAAATTTGCGTTTGAGGATTTGTTCTGACCTGACTGTTGAGGAGTCTTGAATAGAAGACGTGAGGAACTTGAAGTCTGTTAGGTCTTAAGTTCAGATCCCAATAAGGTTCCACCACACAATTAATCCAAAGGTCGAGTCAAGCTCCATTTTCAACTTTTGTTCATGACCTTGGTATGGAACCCAAAATCATTTCACTCTTGTATTTCATTTTAGTTGCTTGGGGATGAACAAGGTTTAAGTATAGGGGGTTGATGAATTTGTGATTCATCATTCTAAAAGTTGAAAATAGAGCCTTGCCCTGAGTAATTAGAGGCATAGTTCCACCAATACTGCATAATTAACATTCAGGCATACATTGATAACATCTGCATTTTAGCATTTGTATCTGCATGAAATAAGAAGCCAAAGTCATCTGTAAAAATCACCTATTTGTATATATTTTACACTAACCCTAAATCCCATAATTTCACTCAATATTGTATATATAACTAACAATAATACAAGAAAAATACCAAAAAATACTAAAAAATTGACAAATAAAACCCCAAACCTAGTTGGAGACCAT
Source organism: Ottelia alismoides (assembly GCA_037367405.1). Taxonomy (NCBI): domain Eukaryota; kingdom Viridiplantae; phylum Streptophyta; class Magnoliopsida; order Alismatales; family Hydrocharitaceae; genus Ottelia; species Ottelia alismoides. Next base: position 162,112 of record JAZKJV010011101.1, read on the forward strand.
GGACCTTAGAATGCACATATCTCTCTCATATAGCCTTCAATTTAGGTCTACCACTTTTAAAATAAAATATATTCAGAGACCTTCAAAATGAGACAAATTTTATTTAAATCGGAGCTCGTATGCAAAACTTGGGTTTTGGGCCCCCATTGTATACTATATGCATGTATATTTGTACTCCTGAATTTTATCACTTTATTCGACCTCGTTTCCATTTTTGGTCAACATGAAACTTCTAGATCTCATTGAGATCTACAACTTTTATGTTTTGAGTTTCTCCAAATTCGGCCATTTTCTCCCTTTTATTTCACATTCTTTTTCAACCATTCTGATTGGGCCACGTGGCACCCTCTGGTTGCGCCACGGGACCCTACTCATCATGCGCCACACGCCCCTCTTTCTCCACCGTCTGATGGCTTTCCCTGCCTCCTGATCTCAGCCATCCATTCCGCAACCCGTCTCAACCGTTAGATCAAGACCCAGATCAAATCTGGGCCGATCACTAGGGCCTCACTCCCCTTTGACCACGTGTCATCGCCCCCACCACACGATCATCACCAGGCACTTTAATCATCACCGTTCATTCCCGCTCAATACCCGACCCTTGGATCTTCATCCCAGATCTCATCCATGCCATTTGTTTCCGCCTCATTCTCAGCCCTCCACGTTGCCACATCTCACCCGCTGGATCTTTCCCAAGATGCCTCCATCTCAGCCATTAGCTTCTGCTCAATCGACGACCCTTCGATCCCTACGCTTGATTCCATTTCCACCGTTCGCCAGCGCCTGTGCCTATGCCCGCCACGCGTCATGCCCAGCGCCCTTCGATTACACCACCATGATCTAATCGCGACCCTTCCCTCGTGCCCATCTCCTGGCCGTTGTATCGCAAGATCCAATGGCCATGACATCGTCGTCTACCTCCGCAAACACCTCGCCCACGTCGCCTCACCGCACGTCACCTCCACCCCCTTCTTATTTTTGGCACCACTACAGACACCTTCTCAGCCCATCGACACCCCCACAACATAGCCCCAACATCACTCATCGTCTCCAGGACCCACACGCACCATGATTCCCTTCTCCTGAGCTCCACCAACTCCACGAACATCACACCTCCATCACCTGGACCCCCATCTCCTTCCGATAAATACCCCATCTCCGAAGAACTTCCACCCCATCTGCCCTAGCAAGAGGTTCCCTAGAGCTCCTATCTACCCATCAGTGACAGTGATTTTGGCTATGAAGTGAGCGAAGACAGGTTCCACCTCCGGCGAGATCCGCGACGTTTCTTCACCGTGTAGCAGCTCCTCTGCCGAGCTGCACGAGCTCAGGCCCACTACCGATCCTCGAGCGACGACCGGAGCCTCTTCAGCGAGCCTCCATCCCCAAGTAGCTGCATCCATTCTCCTCCCATCTTCCTTCTCTTTTCATCTCGATTTTCTCGCCTTTTTGCCGCCATCTTTGATCGACAACACATCTCTCCGACCTTCCACCGAGCTTCGCCTTGGATCTCTCACCTTCGTGCCACCATATGTTCATCCTTACGACACATTGACCCATCACCGATCACAGCTCTGCCTTCACGACGGAGGAAGACCATCGTCCGCTCATCGCTTCAAGCCGCAGGCCTTTCGTACACACGCACTCCCACGAGCAGGAGCTCCCATTTTTTAGAAACCACTAACACTGCATGAGACGCTTTTTCACTGATCGGATGCCACACCCGAGCTGCTTCGAGCTCCATCGACCCCGGCTTGCAGACCCCCAGCTCTGTCTAGACACGCCGAACGCTCTGCCACACCTCTACGATCGATTCCAGCTATCTAGGAGCCTCCAGCGACCTTCATCGGCCACAGGGAAAGGCGGCAGAGGGAGACCCCCTTCACCGGAGCCCCGCCAAGTCCGCCACAGGAGGCGGCGACCCGGAGGAGACGACACACAATCACCATTGGATCATCTTGATCTAATGGTCCTCGTCGCGACACGTCGCCCTCGCCTTCGAGCTTCAGCCGCCGTTGGATTAGGAGGATCTAACGACCCATACACAGCCACGTCGTCCCTCGCCAGCAGCTCCAGACTCTGTTGGATTCATCTTGATCCAACGGCCAACGTCACGCCATGTCGCCTTGCTCCAGAAGCCATCGCTACCGTTGTTTCATCCTGATTTGACGAATCCTAGTCACGCCACGTAACCAGTGCCCACAGCCGTTGGATCTATCCAGATCTAACGACCCAACTGTCGCCATGTAACGCCCTCTAAGCCTTCTCCCCGACCCTAGGCTCGGAGCACCCGAAGAAACACCTGAACCACCAGAGCCTCCAAGCCGACGTCCGAGCCTCCTACGCCTCCCGAGCCTATCTCTTCACGTGTTCCTCATGTGCGGGCTAGGTAAATTTCACAGAGGCCTATGCAAGTTTCAAGAATTACAAATCAGTCCCTACCAAGCGCGTTACGTGAGGAGCATGTGTTTCTGTGGAAATTTTGCATGCATACCCCCAGCATTATAGGTATTTGCACTTTAGTCCCTGTACGCATGTTTTAATTTAAGCAATTTTCTTTTCTATCTTACATTTTGGTCCTTGTGTTTGCACGTATATTTAGACATACGTTTAACACCATTTTTAAATTCCAGAAATTGCATGTTGTAGTTTAACTTGTGCTTTATCTTTGTGACACGTGTCATATTTTTGTGAGCTTCATAGAATTTAATAATATTATTCTTGTAGAATTTGACATATTTTGCCCATTGTGTGCTTTAAATTAAATATTAAATTATTTATTGCTCCAAAAATCACCATAAAATCACATTAGATTTAGTTTAAGTAACATACACCGTGCCCAAAAATCAAACCATTTGCATGCATACCGAGGCCTGAATAAATTGATTAGTCTTTTACCTAATTGATTTTTAATAGGTCCAATTTACCTCATTCTTTAGGTCTATTAATTTTCCTGGATTTCTATCACATAGATACATCTAGGATAATTTTTATATCTAAAAATAATGTAATATGGTATTTATTAAAATTAATTTTGCAAAAACTACCCTACATCCATATTAAATTCATGGTTAATTCATTTAGAGTCTAAAAATTCCAAAAAAAAATTGCAGTTGCTTAGTCTCATCACATACCATTTTCTGGCCAAGTTTCATTAATTTTGGACCTCATTTGACCATTCTTTGGTGATTTAATCTAAAATTTGGCTTGAAATTGCATTGTGTTTTCCTTAATTGCATAAAAAAATATAAAAAGACCAAAAATATTCTTCTAAAAATCAGACATCAAAATTAACTTAAAATTTACATAAGGAGAAAGCTTCCTCCCTGAGTTCGACCTTGGGCTTGCCCAAGTAAAATAAATCTGCCGCTTACATTTAATCGAAAATTAAATCTAAGTGGTTTTTGACGAAGTCTCGATTACCCGACTACAACGAACGACAAATCTAATTTGATCATTAATCCAGTTGAATTAACTAGGGTAGACAAGGCATCTTCAACGATGCAGACCCAGATTAGAGAGCAAGATAGACTAATGAATGACGTCAGAGCCGAGCCGACTCAGCTGAGAGCGCAACGAGACAATCCTGATACTGATAATCAAGGAGCTGAGGATCAAGAGCAACCTGATGGAGCAAAGAGACCTCCACAGGGTCTGAACCAAACAATGCAGCAACTCTACAACCCTGGAGCTACTACGACTCATCGGTGGATCCGTCTCCCTGTCATTCACGGGAACTTTGAGTTCCGTCCTCAGACGATCCAACTACTGCCCAAGTTTCACGGGATTTCTACCGATGAGCCGCATCTACACCTTCAGGAGTTCGAGCTTATCTGTAGTACAATGCATGATGCACATGTGAACGAGGATACGATCAAGTTGATTGCTTTTCCTTTCTCCCTCGTTGATCGAGCAACCTACTGACTAAAACACTTAGAGAGATATGTTTCGACGTGGGAGGAGCTACGCACTGCATATATGAACAAGTATTACCCCCTCGGTCGAACGAATGTTGCCATAGCTATGATGAGTAACTTCACCATGATCGGGAATGAGCAGTTCCATGAGGCATGAGACCATTTTAGAGAGCTCATTGTTTGGTGTCCCCATCATGAACTTTCCAAGCCTACTCTTGTACAGAGTTTCTTTAGCGAGCTGACACCAGAGTTACATGGATTGGTGAATGCTTCCTATGGTGGATCATACTTCTCGATGCATGAGGATCAGGTCTGAGCCATTTATGAAAAAATGGTAGAGAATTATACAACAATGTCCCAGACTCGGGTCTTCAACTAGACGAAGCCACCTACATATCACCAGCACTCCCAGTGGCACACATTGAAGGGAATCGATGTTCTATTGTTTCGATACCTATCGAATCCTCATCAACAGATATGGGGACCATTTGTCAGAAGTTGGACCGCATGGAGATAATTGAGAAAAAGTGCTAGAATTGAGACAAGCTCGATAAGATTGACGAGCTTGAGAGGTGCCTGAGTGATCTGAAGACATAGATTATGTGCCTTAAAGAGATACAAGCTTATTTCAACAAGTCTTCCGGATCACAGGCTGACTCAGGAAGCCAAGACCGAAGCATACTTCCGAGGCCTCCAGTACATCACATATACCATGTGCATTCGGAGCTGACATATCAACCCTCGACGTACCTGCAACTCCAACAGACGCCATCATCTGACACTCAGATGGCAGTGTATCAGAGCGATCAACCCTTAGCATCAATGCCCCCATCTTATTCTGAGATGCCTGAGCCATTGATTGAAGTCAATGGGATTTGGTACAACCATCCGCAACAACCAGGGATCCGTCGCGATCATCCTGATTTCTGTTTGTCTACAGGAGGTTCTTCTTCCCAGCAGCAACCGCATGCACCGATGGGGCAGAGTAGAGAGCAGCAGCAGCATTCCGGTCCTTGTCAGTATCAGCAACCTCAGTGGAGGCAGAGCACTTATCATCCTCAGTATCATCATCATTATCCTGCACAGTAGCAACCAGCTCAGCCGTAGCCTCAGTATCATGGAGGCAACTCATCCGGATCTCATGGGCCTTTCCATGATAGCCCAATATTAGAGTACCTCGCCAACCTGATCACTGACCAACAAGCATCTTTTAGGCAAGAAATGGATGTGTTTAAAACTCATGTCACACATTTGGTGAAAGGGAAGTCCGCCTTGCCTGCTCAAATAAATCCTAATCCGAATAATCTGAAGCAAAAATTAGAGCAGGTAGATTTGACCGAGCCCACCCTCCAATCACAGGTATTTTCCGATGATTATCTTTATTGTGATGATGCTGACTTCATTTCTCTTGGGAGCGATAGGATGCTAGTAGGTGGAGACTCTACTAGGCTCGAAGAGGACACTTTGGATAACACAAGAGAGCCTGTAGAAGACATTGATGGCGGTACTGAAGCCGCACCCCTTGACGATGAAGATGGTGGTGCTGAAGCCACCAAGTCTGCAGATCAGCCATAACTGAATGCCGACATAGCTGCTTTACCTTTCTTTGTATCCGGTGATGATGAGAGAAAACACCAAAAAATGTACAAAAGAGAAGAATTCAAAAAAGAAATAAAAAGTCAGTTGATCAATGTTCCTCTCTTTTTGATGATTCGAAGAAAGCAAGTCTCCGTTTTACAAAAACATTTTCTTCTACTTCTTCTGATCCTCCGATTGTACAGACTAACCAAAGGATGTACAGATTCCTTTTCCCAAAGCACTTTGCTTAGGAAAGGCGATAAAAAAGAAAACACCAAAAAGATCCAAATGAATGATCTAACTAAAGAGACGATCGATAAGTTAACGATCCAATTTTTTGGAAGCCTTGACACACATCCCTCTTCTGCAGAAATGCTTAAAAGAACAAACCACAATACACAGAAAGAAGAGACAGGGTAATCATTATTCTGAGATCCATGTGCTGACCAAGGAAACTTGTCTTTCTATTCAGAACCATCTCCCGGCCAAGAGATCAGATTCGGGGCCATATGTCAGATGTGAGATCCTTGATCATACTTTTGATCGGACTCTATTAGATAGCAGATCTTTGATTAATCTTCTTCCTTCTTCCTTACTCGATAAGTTCGAGTTTGGACCTCTTCGACCAAGCCAAACGGTCTTGCAGTTTGCTGATAGATCAAATAAGAGGCCTAAGGGTTTAATTGAAGACATTATCGTAGCCATTCATGGTTTGCAATTCCCCATGGACTTTGTCGTGTTGGACATGGCGATCCTTGAATGCATGAATAATACCCCGATCATACTAGGACGACCTTTTCCGGTGACAGCAAAGGCCATTTCCGACTATAGTGTCGGGAAGGTGTACTTTCGCATCTAGGACGAAATTATACATATAGAGACGATCCAAGACTAGCAATTTAGATCAGCTGAATCATAGAGAGCATCTGAGGATGAACCTGACAGTCATCAGGATTGTGACTTTGTACAAACAGATGATGAGACTGTCTGGGCCGAACCTAGCACCCAATCTTCTATCACACCTTCAGTAGAAGCCGAGTTTCATATATCTGATGATGGGAGGTTGGAGAACACAATCCTGGAGCCAAATAGCGAAACTCTTATGGAGACGATTCTGAGATTTTCTTTCAGATCCTTCAAACATTATATATCCCTCCGAGTCAGAAGTGAATTATCAGAACTGTTAGTCAATGACGAGTCCAAAAATACCCTATTTAATTGTGTGGAAATTATCAAGCATTTAAAAATGCCGTTTCGTTGTAGGCGGGCAATCGGAATCGATCAAGAAATAACCACAAGAAAACTTAGTCAATTTTAATCAATGCGATTTTATGTTTTTTTACTTGAGCAAGTCCTGATGAATCTGTGATTCATCACTCTTAAAGTTGAAAATAGAGCTTTGTCTCCGGGTATTTAGCATCATATTTCCCTTTATCTTGCATAAATAACATTCATGCATCAATCCACAAGATGTGCATTTTAACATTCATATTTGCATTTAAATAAGAAGCCAATTCATTTGTAAAATCCACTTGTAAAATATCCACCTATTTATTTATTTTATATCCCTTCCAAAATCAAATCACACCTTCCTTATAATGTGTACACTATTAGTTAATAATATAAGGAAGAAGGCCAAAATCCCTATCTTGTAAAATTGACCAATAAAACCCCAAACCCAATTAGAGACCTTAGATCTTAGAATGCACATATCTCTCTCATACAACCTCTGAATTAGGTCTATTCACTTTCAAAGTAATATACATTCAGAGACCTTCAAAACAAGACGAATTTCATTAAAATCGGAGCTCGTATGCAAAACTTGGGTTTTGGACCCCTTTTGTATATTGTACATATTGACTGTTTTGCCCTTCATTTTATCTTTTTATTTTTCTTAATTACTAAAAATCCAAAAAAATAGATTAAGTTGTAGATATTCTTTTTATATTTTTTCTAACTTTGTTTTGATTTTTCTCTTAATTAAAATGACAAATAAATTACAAAAGATAAAATGCTGTATTTTATATCGACAAGGTACCACCCAAAAATATATTTTTTTTACAGATGTTTTCCTTTGATTTTCGGCCCTTCACGAAAGTTGTAGATCTCATCATTTAGTGTAAAATTTCCTTAGATCTCATTCATTTAGTGTAAAATTTCAATTCAGTATTGCATCCCGCATTGTAGAGAGCTAGAGGCACTATAAGTCTTCTTACTCAAGCATTCATCATCGTTTTCTCGATTGCATCGACTTTTTCCGATTCTCTCTCTTGGTTTATACCCTAGGATAAAGGAATTGGGACTGGACGGTAGACGTGATTGCTTGTGTGGATTAATATCAGTGACAACTAATCTTTAAAATCATGGCTGCTAATTGAATTGAACCAAAAAAATTGACTAAAATTAACCCTTGTTTGCGGGAGATTAACCCCGACCTTGTTTTCGGGCTGAGTGAGGGGTATTTGAGTGTGTGTGAACACCTTAAGGCAGATCCCAAATCCCTGCATTCCATATCACGTTCCGACTAATCCTCGTAAATATCACAAGTTGAATTATTCAGGTTCACTAACTAGTACCAAGTAGCCTCCACCTGTCTCAGGTAGATAGGGGCGAAATTGCGGTACTTCGCGACAAGTTGCCAGTAACCCCCCGGGGTGAAGTTCCGGTCTTGTCAGCCTCCGCCTGCTTGCAGGTAGATAGGGGAAGGTCTTTGAATCCATCAACTTGGGATAGGAGCGAAGAAATGAAGGACCGACGGTATCTTAGGCGACATGTTAAACAGGGGAGACGCAACCGGCTTTTTAGCCGACTCCCCTATAGGCCGCGTAACCTTCGCTACTTGTCTGAAAATTCACACTTAAAATCAACCAGACTAAACGGACTCGGTTTCGGGTCCTTCATCGTGTTGAGTGTGAACTCAGGGTTTGCTCTTGCGTTTGTCTTTGTGTCTGTCCGTGTGTGTTATTTTGTGTAATTGCACATTTTCTACCTCAATCCGCTTACATTCATCCTTTCCTCTTCAAGATGTCGGGATATTGGTCCCCATACCATGAAACCTCTTGTCATTCCTCATCGATCATATATCGTTCATCTTCGCCTTCTCATTCTTCCATGTATTCTCCGCCACCCACGGGAGACCCTTACCCATGGTCGACTCCACCTCAACCCGATTATGAAGTCAGAACTTCGACTGACTTCTCCACTTCTTCGCATTTCTCACCTACTCCATATTCCAACACTCCGAATCCACTTCCATCTTGGGTTAACTGTCCTTATTCTCGAGAGCTTGCAGAATTAAAGAACGATTGGACTTCATATGCCCCCTTATACTTCAAAGAGCAAGCCACTGCTGAGACGGATGATTGGCAAAATTATATGCCCCTCATACTTCATTCTCACCTCAAGTGGGGACCAGACAACAATTCACATATACACATCCCGACTTGACCTTAGGGCATAAAATGGTCGATCGAACATACCAAATGGAGAGGTCTGCACATCATGATTTCCCAGACGTGATTATATTTGTACAATATTTGCTCAAGTAATTAATTAATATTTTTTGGCTTTTAATTATATCAAAAATTCTTTTTTAATTATATATATTTTTATTTTTTAGCTTTTTGATTTTTAGTTTCTTTTTAATATATGAATATATAAAACATTTAATATATATATATAAGTATATAAGAGTGTATATAAAGTTATATATAAAACCTATATAATATAAGTAGTATATAATAAAATATTTGATATAATATATAAAAATCAGAAAATGACCCTAAGAATAGTCCTTTTATTTTTAAGGGATTTTAAAAATATATTAGGGTATTTATAGTAATAATAATAAAATTAATTATATGTAGCTATATCTAAGTATATAATACAAGATAGGGCATTATAATGATAATTATAACTATAAATAGTTAAAATTTGATAAATATTTTTTTTTATTTTTTTAGGTTTTTCTTCTATTTTTGTGATTTTATGGGTATGTTTACTAATTTAAGGTATTTTTAAAGTCCAAAATATATAAAATCACGGACTTTTAAAATAAACCGAATTGATTTGAGACTTAAAAATAGCAGAAAGGCTCAAAATTTCTCCAAATCAGTTTTGATACGTAGATAATATATATATATATATAGTAGAAACTAATATTTTTGGATTTTTCAAAAATATTTTGCAATTTTTTAGGGTTAGAAAGGGTTTTCTAATTTTTAGAGTTTCTTTAGTATTTTTTGTGATTTTTGTTCATAACTATAAAATACTATATTAAATAATAGGTTTTTTTTGGAATTTTTAATTATAGTTTTATATATTTTTTGTATTTCTAAGGAAAACATGTACTATACGTGCTCTTTTTCATTTTTAATAAATAGAAAATGTCATGAGATGCGAAATAAAATTTATGACGTGAATAAGCGATTAGTTAGGAGCATCATCCTAACTTTTCATGATTTTTGGAACAAGGATAGTATTTTTACTGAATAGACAAACATGCACAAAAATAATTAAGTTTGAAAGGGCATTTTTGTAATAATAATTAGATGGATCCATATGCAAAAATACCAGAAACATTGAATGGGAATTTATTTTATATATATTAATTCAAAATACACAAAGCCATAAGGGTGCACGTGCAAAATACCCAGCTCACATGGGGGATCGCCTGAGCTGAGATGGCATTAGACCTACTTACAATTAACAATAAATACAAGGGCTTTATTACAAATATCCCACAAAGTTTGAAATGTTATAAAATATTTACAAGACCTTTTACTAAATACAAAAAGAGGAGGGCGTTCAGTGTAATTTACACCCCCCCCGTGCATGGCTAGGATGACAAAGAGTGAGCCACGCCAATCACTTAAGTTGATCGCACGATGGGGAAGGCGCTTCGCTTCGGTTCGATCGGACGACCTCGATTCGATCCGGGCTGTATCTTCAATCTAACGATGCTGGTGTTCTATGTATGAACACGAAGAACACATCACATGGTTTGCTTCATTCCTTGATTGCACCCTCCTCCATCGTCAATTCTTAGAGCCAATAGGTCCAGCAGCTCGATGGCATTCCTCCACATCTGCAGATGGCTTCATTTGGGCATGAGGTGGAACAATGACAAGGCTGGAGGTTCGTTCAGCTCCAGGTGTCTGAAGCTTCTTCTCGAATGCTACTTGACTCTAGAAGGATCCCTTGGGGCCAAAACTTGTACCAAAAGTATATAGCACAAGGGATACTCCATAGGCTACTCTGTGAAGCTGGAATATGAGCGGGATGGGATGACGGTGCAACTTCGATGAGGGGGAAGCAAAGGAGCTTAAATCCAAGATCCACGATGGATCTGGGTTGGCCAAATGGCTCGATGAGTGGAGAATTTGATAAGGAGCGATTAAAGCTAATCTAACACGCTAACTATGAAATTAAATGCAGAAAATAAACATAGAACCTAGAGATTACCTAATGATGCAGGAAAAGGGGCCTCAACTGGGCTGGGGACCCAGGTGGATGAACCAATCGGAGTAGGGTTCCAGTGGTAGCTGGATCAAGCACAACGAGCCTCCTCCTCGATGTAGAAGGCCAGGAGACGCTCCCTTTCACTAAGCTCCTCCTTGTGGTTCAATCTGAGGGGCTAAGAATCTCGTAGTAGTGATCAAACCCAAAATCATAGGTGGAGGAGGTGTTTTATAGACAAATGAATGGCGAAGTTCGAGGCACACTTGCGTGGAATAGAGCGAGGGTTGGTGGAGATGGAGAGGTCAACGTGGGTTGAGGATGTGCAGGGATCAAAGATGGTAGAGCTCGAGGGTGAGGACATGCATGGATGATGCGTGGAAAAGGGGAGAAAAAGGGCTCCCCATGAGTTCTTACATGAGATGCAAGTCAGATAGGATAGTTGACCCATGGTCAACGTTTGAATGCTCCTGTTTTGTCCACATGGACAGTTTCTCGGAATGGAACCCTAGGAATTGTCTTGTTGACCACACAAGACGGGACCACTATGTCGATGTGATGGCAACCCAAGAAGCCCAACAGATCAAGCAATAATCAACCCACAATATAAAAATGAAGCAATAAAAGCAAATGTGATGTGGATCAAAATTTATTATACCCTACAATAAATGTGTATAGTGACAAGCAGAGTAGGGTGTTGAACAAAGGGAGACAAGTCGGTGTAGGAGGTATATTACTTATAAATAAATAATGAATAAATAATGTTCGTGTATTTGTTCAATATCTACTTAATTAATTAATATTTTTATGGGATTTTGATTTGAAATTATATTTATATATATTTTTAATTTTTAATTTTATAGTTTTTAAATTTTCCTTTTTAATATTTATATATTATAGGTATATATAACTATTTATAAGTAATATGTATTATATAAATTGTATAATTAGGATAATATGTATAATAATTATACAAAAATCATAAAATACCTAAGAGAACAGTCTTTTTATTTTTTTAGGGATTGCAAATATATTAGGGTATTCTAAAAATTAATAAAAATATTAATTATATGTAGATATATTATAGTTATAAATACAATAAAGGATATTTCAATTATAAATATTGCTAAATATAATAAAAAATCAGAGAATAAAATATTTTTATGGTTTTTGTATTTTTTTTAAATTTTTGTAATTTTCTGGTAATTTTGCTAATTTTTAGGTAATTTTAAAGTCTAAAATATACAAAATCAAAGATGTTGAAAACATGCCATATTGTTTTGAGATTTAAAAATATTAAATAGGGTCAAAATTTCCCAAAACTAATTTTAATGTATATAAAATAATATATATATATATATATATATATGTGAGTATAAATTAACTTTTTTTGGATTTTTCAAAAAAATTACAATTTTTTAAGGTTACCAAGGTTTTTAAAATTTTAAGGTTTTCTTTTGAGATTTTTTGTGATTTTTTGTTTGTCAATATATTATATATAATATATAATATTTTATTTTTTGAAATTTTTAATTTTGGTTTTATATTTTTTTGCATTTTCTAAGTAAAATAGGGAATAGATACCTGATGAAACCCAATTTCATCATCTTAATTTCCCATTATTAACCCCCTTGCTTAAATTCGTGTCAATAAAAACCAGATAATGTCCTTTAATTATTAGAGTCCCTAATAAATTAAAAATCACAAAAAATGGCAAAAGTAAAATCTGTGGTATTTTTAGCCTTAAAAATACCCTTAAAAATATTTGGTGTCTTCAGATGACCTCATCTCCACTTTTGGTCAACATGAAACTTGTAGATCTCATCAAGATCTACAACTTTGATGTTTTGAGTTTTCTCAAATTCGACCGTTTAACCCCTTAATAATAAACATTACTTTTGCAATAATCTGATTGGGCCACATGGCCTGTTCTGGGTGAGCCATGTGGCTGCTTATCTTTGCAGCATCCGCCCGTGCTCTGGGCCGTTGGATCTTCCTCTGATCCAACAGCTCCACGCTCTCCACGTCTGCCCTTAATCTCAGCTATCTGATCTAACCCATCTCACATCACAGCCGCCCGTCGCCGCCTTTTCCTCTGTACGCCATGTGGCAGCTTATGAACCACCCGATATTCTCCATCTCAACCCTTCACTTCATCCATATTCTCAACTCTACGATCGTTCTCCAGAATCAATCACCACCGCTCGCCAGCGCCGCGGCCAGACCACGACACGTGGCACACCACTCGCCCTTTGATCGCATCGCCTTCAGATTCAATCCACGCCATTCTTTCACGCCCAATCGTCAGCCGTTGGATCTCCAGATCCAACGGCTGAGCTCCATCGTCAACCTCACGATGCCCCTCTCTCTCCATGATCTCCAGCTCGCGCACCACCCTCGCCCTTTCCATTTTCCCCGCATCTCCGGCCATTCCCTCCACTCTCTAACCACCCCACAACCGAGCTCATTCATCCATGATCCTTGCGCATGTCTCCACTAATCTCGATCCACTCTCAGTCGCCCCATATTCCCCACTCAAACCTCCACGGTCACAACCTGAACCACTGACCTCCACCATTCAAATACGCCCTCCCCTCCACCCATTTCCCGTGTCCACCTTTACGCGAGGTACCTCCTAGCAAGCCCCCGCCCCCGTGACAGCGAGGGGGCAGAGAGGAGTGCAAAGACGAAGGTTACCTCCGGTGACGACACCTGGCCATGGTAGGCCAGGCCCGCGGAGCTTCGCCTCCGCCAAGTTGCTTCCCGTAGCCGGGGGAGTTCAGCGATGACCAGAGGTTCTTTGGAACCTCGAGCCCAGGCTCCGCTCCACCTATTTCTCCAGGTAAGCTCCTTTTGATCATCTTTGCAATTTCTTGGCTTCTTTGCTTAATTAATTAGGTCGCCATTGCTATTATTGCCGTTCATAGACCATTCCATTAGATTCACACTGCAACCCTCATCTTTGCGCGCTTCTCCGATCAACCAATCCCTTCTTCTTCACCTCTGACCACCTCCGACCGACCTCATCTCCGATCGTCGGAGATCGAGCTCCGGTTCCTCACCTCCATTCGCTCGCACGGAATCTCACACCACTCACATGCACACACACTAACTCCCTTGCATGCATAGAATGGCTGGAAGCAACCTGCAGGTTTATTGGCTTCATTGGTCGGGGTGTCGTCGGAGTGAACTTCATCCACATCGCCTATGACATCCGACCACCGATGGTCTGAGAAAGAGAGTCCAACGCCTTCCCCGAGCTCCTAGCTTCCTCGATGATCGTTCGTGGAGCTTCGGGAAGGTCCGACGTGTCCAAGGTGGAGCGGCGGAGCTGGCGCTCCTTCGCCGGAGCTCGGTTCCCGCCGCCAGTCGCGGATGATAACGAAGGAGTAGTTGCCGTCGGATAGTCATCATCTGACGGCTTGGATGCATCCACGTCTCCCAGGTGTGTCTTCTCCAGTAATCGTTGGATCCTCTCGATCCAACGACTTTCAGGCAGCCACATCACGATAGCCTAAGCGTACAACAGCCATCCGATCATCAAGATCGAATGGTGCACAGTGGACCACGTGTCAGAGCTAGAGCATCTCTGAGCCGCAACGTCAGACCGGAGGCTTGGACATCCCGAGCCTCCTCCGAGCCTACACCGAGCCAGAAGATGATCCGAAGCTGCATCGAGGCCTCTGCCGTGCCTGAGCCATCCTCCCAGCCTGGATGGCGCGTGCATAGCACGTGCCATCTGGGTAAATTGCAGAGACACTGACCGTCTTCTTCAAAATTGCAAATCGATCCTGAAGTCACGTGCTGACCATGTGCACCTGGGGTTATTTGCACCTTGGCCCTCGCGGGTTTTAATAATTGCAGATAGGCCCCCGCACGTGTGGAACTTTTACAGGGAAGGCCTCGCTTTTTTACTTTTATTTCATTTTAGCCCCTCCCAGGGACCTATTTGTATTTATCATTTCATGTTTTCTTTCAGTTATGCCCTTGCTTTCTTTCATGCATATCTTGAGCACCGTAACTCCGATTAAGTTGATTTCAGTTTCATTTTGAAGCTTGCTTGATGTTCTTTTTAATGGCATATTAAATTTCATATTTTGGACAATTGAATTTTGATGTATTATTTTGTTAGCCATGTGTCTTTCGCTACTCAACTTGTGCCTTATTTAACTTGTCCATCAAGCTTGACCTCTTAATTAAACCTAAAATTTATTTTTTTGTTAATTGTGCTTACCATATTTATTTTGACCTAGGGCATATTATTTGCTTCGCATTTACTTGCATGATAAAAATCAAATATAAAAAAAATGCATGTTTCAATTTAATGCTTTGTCTTGTCTTGTCCTTCAAGCATACTTTGACCTATGATTCTTTACTTCAACACTTAGTTAAAATAGATAAAAATCTAGATGATACAAGAGAGGCTCGTGTCCCTGAGTTCGACCTTGGTTTCTTGCCAAGTAAAAAAATAAATACGACCATCCGATTTGATTTCTATATCTAAATTAGATGGTCTTTTGATGACCCATTTCGGCCCGACTGTGATGACAATTTCAAGTGTTAAAACAACACTATTAAAGGGCCGAAATCGTGGCTCATCAATACCTCGTAATTGATTTTTAGTAAATGGAAAATTCAATGAAAATGCTAAAATAAAATATCAACGTGAACAATCACAAAATGGAGAACACTCATTATTTTTCCACAATTTTCCAAGACGGGAGCTATTAATTTAAAATAGAAACATAAAATTATTTTATACAGAAGTAAAAGGGTTATTTTTGTAATTTAATTAAAATCCAGGGGTACAATGCAAAATATACCAAAGTTTGAAATATTTATTTAAATTTAAATACTAAAACTAAATAACCAAATCGAAGGGCTTGGTTGCAAAATACCCAACTCATGTAGGCCGCTACGTGAGTCGACATGGCACGTGACCTATATGCAATATTCAACAAAGACATGGGCCTAGTTACAATTTTTACAAAAACTTTACAACATGCTAAAACATTTACCATGCTAAATGATAGATATACAAAAGACAACGGTTACTTATTAAATTACCCCTTTACTTGTGCATGATCAGAGGGACGAGGCGCGGCCACGTGGCGATCTGGACGGGTACGGTGGCATACCGCTTCGACTAATTCTAAGGGCCCAGATTAGATCTGGGCCTAGCACCTGATTTGACATTGGAGGAAGGTGTTGGAAGAACACCTGAGGAACAAGTGCCTGAAGAACTTTGATCGTTGATTCCGCATCCGTCAGGCCTCCTCTTCCCTCACTGAGTAGCTCCCTTCCTTCTTGGTGTCCTCACACGTTTGGAAATACCCTTTAGGATGTCCGGAGTTCGCCGGAAGAGCCCTGGAGCTTCAGCCACTTGGAGCTCCTATTTAAGCTATGAGCTGGAGCTCTAGTTGGTCTCGAGTGTCACGGATCTGCACAAAAATTGAGTCGAGATCAAGGGAGTGTGCCTCGACTTTAGAAGTGAAGTTGATAGAATGGGGATTGGTGAGATGAAGAGCTCTGATGAAGGTGGTGGAACTAGTCCTCAGTTGGGCTCAATCCGTGCAGGATCAAGGTGGAAATGATAGGAGTTTGATAGAGAAACACAAGGGGAAGAAGATGCAAGTCATTTGGGGTCAAAATGATGGACGAGGATGCTGAATTTGGGCTGGAGCTGATGCTCCTGTGATTTTTGATTTCTAAAATTATGTTAAAAGCGTGATTGAAAGGCAAAATTAAACCTACAATTAGACTACCGGAATGAAATGTGAGTGAAGGAACATTACCTAGCAACTCGATGAGATCTGGAGCTTGGAGTAGGAAAGGCTCACCGGATAAGATGACCAACGGACTTGGATCTGCTGCTCCACAACCTTATCCTTACCGTGAAGGGTCGAATACCAGCTTCTGTCACCAGGGACTCGACAGAGGTGTCCTAAGGGGGTTATGATGAGTGAAGAGAGATAAAAAATGAAATGAAGACTGGGATTGGATATTTTTAGGTAACTTCCGGCCTAAAGAATGGAGAGATGGCAGGAGGATCGAAGGTGGTAGGTGAAGATTCTTGTATGGGCGTGCGAGAAGGACGACATGGCTCGAGGTTAGTGAAGGTTTCAAGGGACATGGAGGAAAGGTGGAGGCGTGAAAAATCGAAGAAGATGGTGGCATCAGAGGCTTTGACACTGCGGCTAGAAGAGGTAGGA
This sequence comes from Ottelia alismoides, assembly GCA_037367405.1. Classification (NCBI taxonomy): domain Eukaryota; kingdom Viridiplantae; phylum Streptophyta; class Magnoliopsida; order Alismatales; family Hydrocharitaceae; genus Ottelia; species Ottelia alismoides. The sequence continues at coordinate 179,276 of JAZKJV010011101.1, forward strand.
CAGTTGACCAAGGTCAATAGTCACGTCCCTCCAGTTGGTCCATGTGGACCAACAAGAAAAAAGAAATTGGAAATTGTTTATAAACTCGATAAAAATTAGAAAAGGAATTAGTTAATTTTAGGGTAAAAATAAAAAAATGTTTCTAATTTTATGTAGTATTTCCTACATATTTTTTTTTATTTTATGAGGCTTTTTGTTATGAGTTAATATTTACATGTAAAATATAGGTACAAATGCTTGTATTTTGATATTTTATTTTTATTTTGTATTTTATATTTTATTATTTTATATAGATATTTTATAAAATTTTGATTTATTTAATTACATATTTAGGTGTTTTTATATTTTTAGGAGCTTATTTGTACACTTAGATAATTATGTATAGATTCTTTATACATATATATATATGTATATTTCATATATGTATTGGAGTACATCATTTATTTTTATTTTGTTTTGATGGTTTTAATTTATTTTAATTATGGATATGTGTTTTAAATAATATTTACAATTTTATTAAAATAAAAAGAATTTAAAAATTATAAAGAATAAATAAATTGAATAAAATATACATGTATGTTTCACAATATGGGCCCAAAACCTAAAATTTCCATCTTAGCTCCAAATTAAATGAAATCATCTTCATTAAAAAACTTATTAAGTTATATACAATTAAAGTGATATTGATCCATTTTGATACAATATGGAGAAGTTACAAGTCTGTGAAATTTTTATTCTGGTTTTTTATTTTATGTGTCCCGGGCACACTGTGCATTATTTTTCTGTGAAGTCAATATTGTATTTTTCTTTGTATTTTTATCCACATTATTCATATTAAGGGTCTTGTCATTTGAGGTGTAGAAAAGATAAGATAAAATAGGTGTCAAATAGCAATTATAAATGAATTAAAATCAGAGTTTTATGTTTGATTTTCTGTATATTTTATGTACAGTTTCTCTGCTCTATCTCCCCCTACTTTATCCTTGTCGACCAAGTCATCACATAAGGACTTTTTCCCCTCGACCAGTAGACTATCCCTCTTTTGAAGCATTATTACAATCCACAACTTCAGTCATTAGACCTCATGGCTACTGGATCGGGTTGGAGTATGATGGTCATAGATATGCGACTTCTGATGTTTCCATTATCTTGTGTCTCATGCTGACAAATCCAACCCTCTACCACTTCAACTGATTCGAGCAAAGTGCAAGGTGCTAGTGCGCAAGGTAGGTCACTGTCGACAGGAGTCATGCATGTGTTTCAAAATATTCTACTTATGCAGTTAAGATGACATTGAACCAAGACTCGTGCTCTCAAGGAATTAAGTTTAGCAGACCTGAATTGTCTCAATTCCAATTCCTTAAGATTCTTGCGATTAAGAGGATTAAGGTCCAACCAAGCTCCAATATTCGGATTTTACTTAGACTTGTTCAATTATCATTATCAATCCGAAAAATGCAAATGCTATGCAGAACGCACAGAAATTTTTTTGTGGTGCTCTTTTATGATTTTGAACATTTTATGGGTTTTTGAAAAAGTTTTGCAAATTTTCATGCAATTTTTGAAAACATTTTGCAAGTTTTATAGGTTTTCAGTTTTGCAAGTTTTTAGTGATTTTTCAAAAATAAAAGAGTTTTGGCAAAAAAAACGTGCAGATATTTACACGGGAGTGCATATTTTTATTTAGAAAAATTTTGGTGACGTATTTAAAAGTTTTATGTACAAATTTTGTAAAGAATTTCTGCAGTCCTCCAAATAATTTGCAATGATTTTGACAAACATTTTGAAAGCTTTATTTTGAAAGAATAATTTAATAAATTAATTTTACAAATATTTACAAAATCTGAAAATCATTTCGCAAAGATTTTTCAAATAGTATGTATAGATTTTTTAAAGTAATTTTACAACCATTTTCAAAACCATTTGCAAATAGATTTTCAAAATATTTTTTTCAAACAAAATAAAGGAATATTTACAAATAATTTTGTTTACAAAGGATTGAAAATATTTTACAAAATATTTTTCAAACAGTTTTTCAAAAGATTTTTCAAAGAGATTTTCCAACCATTTTTCAAACATTTGTAAAATATTTTAGCTGGTTTATTATTCAATATATTTAAATAATTTTGTATGTGTTTTAATTTTTCTTGATTATCCGTATTATTACAAATACACAAGTAGGAGTTATGTCTAAAATATATAAGTAGTATATATGACCCCCCTATAATTAGCTTGAGCTATGTCCTCATAGATCAAAGAGAAAAGGAAGACATAACTCGTATTAAGTATAGGACAATCGATACTACAATGAATGAATAAATAATGAGAAGTCGACCGTCTCGCTATACTTATGATCAATTAATTGTAAGTATAACATACTGCATTCAACATGTAGGGAGGGTTGAGGGTGGGAATGAATAAATCATCGGCTCGGCCTGTCCCCCCTATAATTATGGTAAAATATCCCTAAGTATAGACAAAAAGTTAAGAGTTGATGGGATAGGCGAGGAATCTAAGAATGAATAACCCGATGGCGCTCACCCCCTTACTTAGGATGAAGCATATACTAAGTATAATACAGATGAATGAGGTGGGGAAACACAGAAGAAAGAATTTGAAGAATGAAAATGAAAATAAGAAGATAATATTAACTAATCAAAAATGTTTTTGGGAGCATTGTCCAACTCCACTGAAGCTGTTGGAGCAATGAAGTATTCATCCAAAATTACTTGTACAAAGTCGACAACAGTTAGGAATGTATCATGCTCTAAATACAACTTCAGCAACTAACCATTGACTATGAAGGGCTATGCATTGGCTGACAATTCTGACATTAGTACTCTTCCTTTGTCACGCACAGTCTTGGCTTGGTATGGCTATGGTCATTTGCTTTTTGATTTTCCCGAAAATATCTTCAATTTCACATCAAACAACCATACTTTCTGCCCATGTTCGAAGGTCTTTCTCTGATGTGCTTGTCGTGCTAGTGTTTGACCTTCTTCTTATACATGAGATTGTTGTCGTACGTGTAATCTCTGAATTCCAGGAGTCTTTTCAGATCCAATTTTCTCTGTTGATCACCTTTTCTGAGTCAAGGTTGCAAATATTCACTATCTACAATGATTTTTGAATCAATTCTACCAGTAGGTGGCATGACTTTCCGTAGATAAGGCGATAGGGCAACATGCCCAAGGGAGACTTGTACTTGCTCCTCCAACCTCTTGGGAGCACTCTGACCATCCTCAGAGCTTTTTGAGCCTTCCAGCCGATAGAGGAAAACACCAGGAACATTTTGAGCACCTGAGCAGCTGTGGAGGTGGACAGAACAACACGAAATCAGTGATCGAAGCTTGGGGAACTCGACATTCTTCATTATTCTTTTTGCAAAGCAGCAGCCGTCCGATCACGCCATTGTTCTAGTTTTGATCGTGGTCATTCGATCTTCATTCGTCTCGCCCTCTGATCAAGCTCCAGATCTGATCTCCACTACAGATCGACAAAGCATCATCGCGCTTCCTGCACGTGCCACGTGTATAAGTGAAGCGTCCACCACCCTTCGATCTGACGCCTTTAAGGGTAATTTATACATTATACCCTCGTTTTGTTTTGTTTTATTTTTAATCATGTAATTTATTTTAAATGCTTTATATTTTTATAAAATTAGCAAGTCAGACCCTAAGCTTTCCTCTATTTGCATTGTAGTCCAGTCCACTTCTCCTCATGTGCGGTCCCATGTGAGGTGGCGATTTTGCATATAATCCCTTATGCCTTTTTGTATTTTGTTTAAGTACTTAAATTTCGAATATTATTATAAAACTTTTGTGTATTTTACAGAAACAACCCCTCAATTAATTTGAACTACATTTATACCCTTGCAAGTTCATTAATTTTTGTGTGTTGTTTCTATTTATTAAAAATATCACCCGTTCTCCAAAAAATCTCAAAAATTAGGGTTAGGTTCCTGCTAGTGTACATATTCATGTTATATTTTTGCATTTTAATTTTAAACATTTTTTAAATTTATTAAAATAAAAAAGATCACATTTTATCCCTATCTGACTTAAGAATTCAAAAAAATTATAAAATCATTTTTGAAAAACTCTCAAAAAAATATATTTCATGTATTTTCTTATTTTCTATCTCAAGACCCAAAATCCCTAAAAATAGAATAAGAAAATACATAAAATTAAAAAGCTCCAAAATCCTTGATAAAAATATTAAAAATCCCCAAAAATCTAAAAATATTCATTTCTTTTTTATAATTTTCTTTATATTGTTATTTATATATTTAAATTGATTTATATATTTTTTGACATATTTTATTATTTTTATCTTCAAATCAATTCAGCATAATTATTTAATTCTGTTTTGGGATATTTTTTACTTATAAAATATATAAAAATTAGAAAAATGATCAAAAAATCATTAAAATAGTAAAAAATCATATAAAATGAAAACATTTTATTTCATGTTTTTGATTATTTCTAATTGTATTTATAATTATCTTATTCTGTATTGTATATATAACTTTATATATTATTATACTATATATTTATATTTAAAAGAAAATAATATAAAAATCAAAAATATAAAAAGAAAATAAAATTTATAAATTAAAAACAATTTAAAAAATATATAAAAAATAAAATCTTTAAAAAATATAAAATTAAAAACCCACACAAAAATACATATAAGAGGAACACAAATTTTGGATTCCATTTCCGGTTCTATTTAGTTTGCTCCCTATGTTCGATACTCTACACATACTTACACATATACACACATTTGTAGAGTTATAATAAATTTTAACTCCACCTCGTATTTTTCATTGATTGATTTTTAATTGTGGGTTAATTGTTGTCTGAATGAGGGATTTGTGAGTGGTCGCCTCAGTGACACTTTATCTTTGCTTTTGTTAGTGAAGATAGTTTAGACCCTCGCAAAACCCTCTCCAACAGCATCATGAATGAGTTGAGGGTGAGGTGCTTGGGTTGGAGGGGACTGTTATTGATGATCGTCCCTTTTGTTCCCACCCCCTTTGGACGACGCGCGGGGAGCATTAGAGGATGGTTTCAACCATCCCCTATACGCTTCTGTTAGCGTCACAGATGAGTTGAGGGTGAGGTGCTCGAGCAAGAGGGTACCATCATTAACAACCATCCCATATGTGCCTCCCCCTCACTGGATGAGTATTGGGTGCTCGGGAAGCCTTGGGGGATGGTTTCAACTATCATCTATACGCTTCTGTTAGTGTTACAGATGAGCTAAGGGTGAGGTGTTCGGGACGGAGGGGACGATCATTAACGACCATCCCTTCTGTACCTCCTCCCTTACTGGACGCATATTAGGTGATCGGGAAGCCTTAGGGTATGGCTTCGATTATCCCATATACGCTTCTACCAACGTTACGAAGGAGTGAAGGGTGAGGTGCTCTGGCCGGACATGATGGTCATTAATGATCGTCCCATCTAGTTTCGCAGGGGACGGTCGTGACCACGCCCTCTATTGTAGCTACCATCGAGGACGGTCAAAAGACTATTGTCGATGATCATGTCAAAAAAACCCCAAGAGGTCCCATTTCGTTCCATTCTTCCCCAAAATCTTTCCCAAACCCTCCTCCCGTCCCAACCGTCGTTGTTGCCGCTCGCCGCCCCCATGCCTGCTGTGGTCGATGACATCCCCCCTCTTGCTCCTTTGGTATTCGTTGATGATCCTTTGGGCTTGTTCTCCTCTGTTGGCTTCATACTCTCCCCGATATCACTTTTCCGTACTTGAGGTATTTACCTTGACATGCTAGTTTTCTAGAGCTATATGCCCATATTTTAATATTAATAGTGGTATTAATGTATTACGCGTGATATATAAGTTGTTTATACATTGTGGTATGGATGATGGTATGCGATATATACACATAGATGAATATAACATGATTAAGTGTACGCTTAAAATTTCATGTAACATGACTTAGTGTGCCCTAAAAATTTTGTGTGATATGTATATGGATGTATGGACCTTAGCTACATTTTCGTGTATATATGGATGTATATAGATGAATTGAATATATAATACAATTGGTTCTTTATCAAAGTATGAACTTAGATCAATTCATTTGAGTGAAACATCAATAAATTTTATATATTAGAATGCTAACATAGTAAGATATCGAGCTTATACAATTTGTGTTGCAAAATAAATAAGACATGGATGGATAAGAGATTTTATTATTTTCAGAAATATAAGAGAGGAGTGTTGACGTTTTTAGATTGGGCATTTCAATTGGAGAATGTAAATAAAAGGTGTGAAGGTGACAAAATTTAGTTTTCATGTGTGAGATGTAATCATATTAAATGTAATGATAGAGAGAAATTTATAATCATCTTATACTGAATGGATTTTGGTTGCATTACTCGGTTTGGGCCGAACATTGAGAAGTTATAGAGGAGAAAGATGTGATGAATATATAGATGTTGATATAGGAATTTATACGTAAATTGAGAATATTGATAATGAGTTGATTGATTTGTTGGATGACCTAAGAAAACCTGAAACACAAGATCTCAGTTCATTTGATAGGTTTGAAGATAGTATGATAGATGTAGAAGCCATGTTGGCTCCCGTGGTTGAAATGTTATGATTAAAGTTTTTATTGAAAATGTTTAAGATGAAAGTAAGGAATCAATCAACCGCTGCAATGACGACAGATGTATTGTGTTTGATCAGAAAGTTATTGAATAATCCTAAGAAGTTTCCAAATGTTTGGAAAGATGCAAAACAACGGTTTCGATCGTTAGGTATGAAATACGAGAAAATTAATGCTTGTGATAATGATTGCATATTTTTCAGGGAGGAAGAATTAGCCAAAAGTCAAAACGTAAAGTTTCATATTGACCAAAAAGTCAAAAGAGGTCAACAACACAAAGCAAAAAATTTGGACATATTTTTATTAGATAAAAATACTTGATTTTAATAGTTTTATTATTTTTTGTATTTTTAATTTCTTTTAAAGCTCCAAATAAATATCCACAATATTTATCTATTTTTTGGGATTTTTAATAAAAGAGAAAATAAAGAAAAATGTTAGTGAAATATATACAATGGTTAAATATATACAACATACCAATTATTAATAAAGGTGAATTAAATGTGAATTTTATTGAATTGTTTCATTTAGAAGGGTAATAAATAATAAATGATATGGTGTATCATAGATTCATCATTGGGGAAGGAGGTGGTCTCTGAGGGGATGTCTAGGGTCAAGCTTGTAGACGCTCGAGCGATCAAAGAGGCTACTGGGGGTGGCAGTAGTCTCCACAGGGGTCGCTAGGGCTCCGTTGGTGGGGGGTCTATGAAGATAGGGTGTTGTGCATGTGAGGATAGGGCCATCGGACAGGGTGGAAATCTAGGGCCTGATACATGGATTCTTACTCAAATATATGTTGAAAGATTCAACTATATTTTATGTTAGTTATCGAGTAAATAAAGCAACTACCACACGGGGGGATTTGAACCCTTGTATTTTGGGTGGTAGGCACACTGCACGGTGCTCTAATACCATGAGGAGAAAAATATGACTTATTTATGATGAGGACCATAGAGCTCCTTTATATAGAGAGGTATCAACGTAACATTCACGTTTAGATGTTTTGAAATTTAAGGAAAAAATTCTAGATCTAGAGTTGAAATGACCAATTTCATGACAAACGATGCATGGGACACAAATCAGGAAAATAAATTATAGATCTAATTTTTAATTCAAGAAATTAATTAATTACTAATTTTAGTTAACATAAAGACCATAAAACCTTGTATTTTATGTCTAGAACATGAGATCCAAGTTTATTATTTTATAACTTAACTTAATTTCATAACATAACTAAAAAATCCCCCAAATTTGTTCCCCAAACATCTCACTGAATTATAGATCTAATGTTTAATTGGCGTGATTAATTAATTACTATTTTTTAATTAACATAAAGCACCATAAAATCTTATTTTCTATATCTAGAACATGAGATCCGAGTTTATTCTTTCACAACTCAACTTAATTTCACAACATAACTCAAAAATCCCAAATTAGTTCCGCAAATACTCCACAAAATACTTAAATCTTATCAAGAAAGTCAAAATTATGCATTACCTAACAACTATGAACAAAACCCGTAAGAAATTTCACAATTTCAACATAAAATTTGAAGTAGATATGGATCTTTCCTCAAAGAAGGAAGGAGTATTGGATATGAGTTTCCAGCAAGATACATGCAAAATGGACGATACTTGGTGATATGGGTCGATTTCAGATGAAATCATAGCTGGAAGATTCTCTCTCGATGATATATCAGCCTCATACACCGATATATGGGGGAAAATATGAATGCTAATGACGATATTGGCATCTCACTGATATCGATTTATCAGTGATATATCACCGATATATTGCAATATTGACAACCATGAGTTGGACAATCGGATGTAGAGTTTGTGAATCTGATGGTGTACTCTTATCAGGGTTGACTTGCAAGAGATTAGGATTGCATGAAAATAATCACCATCAAATTTCAAATGAATTCATTTAGTACTTATTTTATCTGTGGAGATGGATATGTAACCAACATATCTACAAATATATATAGGGAGTTAATCGAGTGTGCTCTTGCAAACAAACGCTCCCGTGCGCCACAGTCCACATCGTCTTGTCATTCCCCAAATTATCAAGGGTTTAAATATTCCATATGAACATCTATCCTTATCCAATTTTAAATTTAATATATATATATACGTGCATGGTCAAATATTGAAATGTATGAAGATGTCTTTCTGCATAGCTATAGGTGCATGGACATGGGACGGAGTTACTAGCTATGTTATCTTAGATGATTTTAACTTATGGGATATGTTAAGGTGGTAAGATCATTATTTTCTTAGCTTTCTCATCTATGTAACTATCATCGTCATCATTGCTTACTCACATTATCATTGTGTGGTCTTTAGATGATTTTAATTTATAGGATAAAACAACATGGCCGTTTCTATATTTCTCATCTATCTTGCTATTATTGTCATTCACAATTTTTATTTTCAACACTGAGACTCTTATTAGGAATACTGCCCATCGGTATTGTCTCCTCTTGGATACCATACCCTTAGATACATAAGCGGATTTAGGTATGGATGCGGATGCACAATCGACCACTATCATAGAAGCACATGAAGAAAAGAACTAGGTATAATGGTGGTTGGTCACCTCTCGCGACCACCAGAGAAGAAAGATCACTAAAAGAATGACAAGGACAACTCTCTCTGTTCCCTCGCTCTCTTTCTCTCTTCTCTCCCTCTCCCCCTTTCTCTCTAGGGTTACATTGTTCTTATGGTGGTGTTGAGGCAATGCCTCCCTGTTTATATAGCACAAATACAACCCTATAGTCCTATTCTCAATAGGACTATAAATAGAATACAACTCAACTACTATTAGGATTAGGAGTCCAATCCCATTAGGATTCCCAATCCTAATAATTTGATTCTAATCCTAACAACTCTCTTGTTTGGAAATCATAGCACCTCATGGTTTTTGCTAATAAATGAATACATGGCCAAAGACTCATCTATCTGTGAAAAAAAGCCAAAATTGGTATCTTAACTTCTTTATTCATGAGACAAATGAGACAAACAAGTTCCTTTAGAACCATGCCAAGACTAATTTTGACCATTACTTTTTATTCGATTCGTCATTCTTAGGCCACATATATCATCTGACTTACTCTGTCTGCAAAATATTCAGAAATTGGATCTCCACGATCTCCAACTGGACCATTATTTCAACATCTTAAGGTCTAAATAGGGATTGTCCTCATAACATGGGCTTTTTTGATATTGGAAGTTTATGTTTTTAAAAGAAAAACTTAAAAAACTTAGTCTTATTTTTTGTTGAGAAAAGTTTATTTTGGATATCCCATTTCATTTTGTTGCGGTTTAAGTGTACTTCTAGTACCTATGTGATGAATGACATGGATTATTGTTACTTAGTCTATTTAGACATGGCCTAACACTATTATAAATTTATCTCGAAACCGTTCGGATAAATTCCTAAATAGTGTTCTTTTAAGAATACATTTTAGGAATTTATCTCGAATTCGTTCGGATCTTTTAAACATGGATTTAAGCAAACATACAGATTTTGTTGGGGCGTTCCCTACTTGCGACGCGTTGCATCGTCCGAATGCAATGAAAAATTGGCAAGGGCCGCTACATCGCAGCCTGGATGTAGTTCAAAATTTGCAAGGGTTCTCGCATGAGGAACGCATGCGGGTAAATAAGCTAGTTCCGCTGCATCACCGCCCAGATGCAGTCCAAAATTTGCAAGGGTTCTCGCATAATGGACGCATGCGAGTAAAGAAGTTAGTCCAAAAGAGATTGCAAAGGAAGTTACGGACTGGTAGTTGGAATATCGGTACTTTAAATGGAAAATTGATGGAGATAGTGGATACAATGGAAAGAAGGAAGATTCATATTTTATGTCTTCAAGAGACTAAATGGGTTGGAGAGAAAGCAAAGGGAGATCGAGAAGACATGCTTTAAACTTTGGTATTCAGGTAAAGATAAGGGTAGAAACGGTGTTGGAGTGTTGTTCATAAATTGTGTGGTTGAGGTGCAAAGATTTGGGGATCGAATTATTTTGCTAAAGTTGGTGCTTGAAGAAGAAATTCTGAATATCATCTCAGTTTATGCACCGCAAATTGATTTAGATGAAAGGACTAAACAAGCTTTTTGGGAGGATCTGGATAAGATTTTACAAGGAATCCCATAAAGAGAGATGGTTTGCATAGGTGGAGATCTTAATGGACATGTGGGAAAAGATATTTCAGGGTATGCTAGTGTGCATGGAGGACATGGTTTTGGGGATAGAAATGAAGAGGGAAAAGTCATTCTGTATTTGTAACTGCATATGATCTTTCATAGCAAACACTCTTTTCAAGAAGAGGAGGAGCATTTAATTACTTATAAGAGTGGCTCAACTAGAACACAGATAGATTATTTTGCGTTGAGGAGAAGAGATCGGTTGTGTTGCAAAGATTGCAAGGTAATCCCTGGAGAGAGTTTGACCACCCAACATCGCTTGTTAGTCTTGGATTTACAACTAAAAGGGCTGGTAAAGAAAAGGAAGGTTCCTAAGATCACTAGAACTAGGTGGTGGAATCTTCCGCTGAAGCAATCAAGCTTCAGGGAGAAGTTTTAGAAGACTTATCTTGGGATTGTAGCGGTAGTACAAACAAGATGTGGGAGGCAGTAGCATCTTGTATCTGAAAGGTAGCCAAAGAGATGCTAGGCGAGTCAAAAGGAGGATCTCCAGGTCAAAAGGAGGCTTGGTGGTGGAGTTAAGGGGTGCAAGAGAAGCTAAACATTAAAAGAGCTTGCTTTAAAGCTATGTCTAAGGATAGAACATAGGAAACTGTCACAGACTATAAAATAGCGAAGAAGGAAGCAAAGAAGGCTGTAAGTGAAGCTAAGTCAAAAGCTTATGAAGTTTTGTATAAAAATCTCGACTCTAAGGAGGGCCATAAGGATATATTCAGGTTGGCCAAAGCAAGAGAAAGAAAGACCAAAGACCTTTCTCAAGTGAGATGCATTAAGGACGAGGAAGGTCACGTGCTTGTTACTCAGAAGGATATAGAGACTAGATGGGAGCAATACTTCCATAAACTTTTCATTGGGGAAGGAAATAGAGAGATCACTTTGGATGATCTAGCTAGTAGTGAAAGTTACTTGAATCGTGCATGCTATAGACGAATACAAAGAAAGGAAGTAGAGGAGGCTTTGAAGGTTATGAGACCTGGGAAAGGTGTAGGACCGGATGACATCCTTATAGAAGTATAGAAAGTATTAGGTGAGCGTGGTTTGACTTGGCTTAGGAATCTATTCAATGTTATTTGGCGAAGCAAGAAAATGCCTGAAGATTGGAGGAGGAGTATCGTGGTGCCTCTTTATAAGAACAAAGGAGACATCCAAAATTGTTCAAATTACAGAGGTATCAAGCTGATGAGTCACACTATGAAAATTTGGGAACGTGTGATCAAAAGAAGGTTGAGGCAAGTTTCCCAAGTAAAAGAAAATCAATTCGGATTCATGCCAGGTCGCTCAACTATTGAAGCCATCCATTTACTGAGGAAAACAATGGAGATTTATAGAGCTAAAAGGAAGAATCTCCATATGATCTTTATTGATTTGGAGAAGGCTTATGATTCCGTCCCATGAGAGATACTGTGGAGAGTTTTGGAGAAGAGACAAGTACCCGTCCTATACATTAATCTCATAAAGGATATGTATAATAGGGCTTAATCTTGTGTAAGGACCCCGACGGGGAAGACTGACTATTTTGATATCAACATTGGTTTACATCAAGGTTCAGCTTTGAGCCCATTTCTTTTTACTTTGATTATGGACAAGTTGACAAGTCACATTCACGATGAGTTACCTTGGTGTATA
>JAZKJV010011102.1:0-114900 GCA_037367405.1 Ottelia alismoides
TTCACACCAATTCACATGATGTAATTCTTTCGTTAAGTCTTTGATTTGCATAAACCGCAATACTTAGTATCGACTCACATATATATTATTCATAACCATATGTATACTCCTATTTATGCCTATTTTAACTCCCAAACCCTAACTTTCAGAGCCAACGCATCAATTTGATGCGTAAATCTTATTTTAGTGGGAATCACAAAGCAATTCTTCAGACTTTTTTCAAAAATAACCAAAATTAGGGTTCTTCGTAGCAAAGAACACAAAATCAAGAATTTCAATAATTTCGTATGAAAATCCAACAACAAAAGGAAGGATTTCGTTACCTAATCGATCTCACTCTCGTGTATGCAAGGCTTTATCGAGTTTCGTTTTTAGAAAGGCTATTTTAAGGCTCCTGAAAAGATCGAATTTCATTTTTCGTATCAAAATGCTAATAACATGTTAAGAACGCGAAGAACAAACGGAGAATGCGAGGAACGCGAAGAACACGAAGAACGTCAAGAACATATTTTCTCTTAAAATTTCAGCAGAGTTTTCCCTTATATCGGGAAATATTTCAAAACAAAAACGAAAAGAGTTTCCTCTATAAAATCAATCGAGAGGAAAATAAAAACGAAACTGAAAAAAATATACTCAACAACAAGAGATGAAGAACCGGTAGACACCACACATCTTAGGTGAGTGAACGTGTGACGAATCACAGGGTCACTGACGTGCATAGCCGCCCGCACCTAAGTAGGGTATTATATAGATTTCTCCATCAAAATAACTATAAAAGCATAATACGAAGAATAGAAACATAAACGATGGAGAATCGATAGACACCACGCGTCTTAGATGAGTGAACGTGTGACGAATCACAGGGTCACTGACGTGCATAGCCGCCCGCACCTAAGTAGGGTGTTACACAGATTTCTCCTCGAACCACAATAGGAAAACGAATCGGAAAGAAATATGAATAAAAAACAAAACTTCGAAGAACAAGAGTATGAATTGAAAGCCTAGCTTACGAAGCAACTAAGAGAGGATCATACCTTTCTCCTCCTCATTTTCCCGGCAGCGCTTCGCTAGTGCTCCTCCCTCACCTCCCACTCCTCCTCCCAACCTCTCGACCCTAGCCCTTGGGATGGTGGTGGTAGTGGAAGTTGTAGAGAATGAATGGGTAGGGGGGTCTATTTATAGGCCCCAGAAAACCACTAACCATGGTTAGAAAACCATGGTTTAGATATTAACCATGGTTTAGCGGCCCATGGTTTTGGCCCATGGTTTTAGCAAAAACTTATCCCAAACTTGGAGCCTAAGTTATAACATTCTAGAGGATTCTAGATTCGCGAATGACGTTTAATTAACACTAATCGTGATTAACTTTCACTAATCGCGATTTAGCTTTCGCGGCTTTCGCTTATCTTTTGTTAATTATTGATTAGTGTTTACTAATGATCATTAGTGACTTTCAATCGTCATTAATTTCTTTAATCATGTTTAATTAGTATTAATGACAGTCATTATGGATTAATGACTTCTCTTTCTTCGGAAAATCATAACAATTCGAAATGAAGTTCGATTCACACGAAACAAATTTCGTTGGTTTTCTCTTGACGAGCCGGATCTTATTATATAGGATCCGATATACCAAGTTCAAGGCTTTACAGTAGATCTCATTGAGATGAACAACTTTCGTGAAGAAAAGTTTTCAATATGAGGTCGTTTGCTAGAAACATCAGATGTATACTAATTCAATTCAGAATCTCACAAACAAAAAAATAAAATTCTCGTACAACTCGATATCCATAGCCTTGTCTTTGTTGAATTTTGGATCATATCCAAGGCCTCCAATCGAGTCTCTAATACCACTTGAAGGGAGGAAGCCAAGCCTCACACATCATGAAAGCGTAAGACTCAAATCATATCCGATCGAAAATAGACTTGTTGTATGAGTCATCATAACAATGAAATTATATAAAATAAATGAAATTGTAGGGGTTGGGAACATTTCCCATTTCATTTCATCAGTTCCACACGAGATTAGAACATTCCTCGATTGATGAATATGATCTTTGAGTCTGTAAGAGAAGAGACCTCTTGTCTCAAGTCCTATCTGATGGAGACCATACATGTGGGCACATGGATGAATCACACAATTCTTGCAATCCAATGAGATTATTTGATTTTCCTTGCTCCTAATTTCGTCAAACGAATTCGTCTTCCTTCTTCAAGAGCATGGCCGACCGAAGAGGAAGATCCTTTCGATCGAATCGACCAGGCAACACCGCAACATGAACGTGGATGGCCTGATGGTAGAGGGGACAACCTTATAAGGGGGAGGATCATATGGAAAGGAGAGGGGGATGATGTGTAGAAAGAGGGGAGAGACTTAGTGTATTCAAATTCTTATGAGGAAGGCATGGCCACATGGGTTGCCACTCCTTTTATTCTATTCAGATTATTAGGATGCGCTCCTAATTTGTAATCAATGTCTAAGATTAATTATGATACGCAAATCACTTTTAGATAAGAGCCGATGAATTATTATCAACTTATCATCCAGTTAACCTCTCAACAAATTTACCAACAAAAAATGAAAATAGGAAAAAGAGGGGAGTTGATCCTTAACATGGTGGGGACATTCACCATGGTGGAACCCACTGCGGAGTCCCCCCAAATGAATTATCCCTTTATTTTTTAAATTTTGGTTGTAATCTCTTAACAACCAAATCTTTATTCACGAATTAATTTCAAAATATAATTATCACAAAAAAATCTAAATTATATATGATAATTACAAACACGACATCAATATATATGAACTATTTTTGTGGGTCCAAAACTAAATATAAATCCTATTTACATTTAATATATTCATATAGTGTGAATCCAATTCACATTAATATAAAAAATGAATTTTATTCACAACTCAATATGATATTGTGGATCTTATCGACACTATTTATGATTATTGTGTTAGCAATATCCACACTATTCTTGTTATGAATAATTAAATTCTAATTTAATCATCCTAAATTTATCTTCTTTGCTTACCATTCAAAATTGTTTCATTTGGAATAATCCTTAAACTCTTTTAAGAATAATGTACCTTATCTTAGGATACTTGGAGATAAGAACAACACGATTTGTATATGCCTTGTATGTGACTTGGATAATGTGGTCTAATCTCATATCCAGATTTAGAAGACCTCTCATAGTTGTTTGATTATATCAGCCCAATGTACCCTATCTTCTCGTTTTGTCTGAATCTAATTCAGATCAATGTCCAACCTTTGGATTAAGATAGGATAATTAGTCCATTGAGCAGAGCCACTAAAATCCAAAACCTTTTCATCACTCTCTCGGAATGGAAGTGTCAATGTATACAATCGATTAAGATCACATCACCCATGAGTATTCCTAATACATGTACATCTAGTATACCAAACGATTATGATTAAACCCGGTCGGATCTATTTTGAACTATCTCCTTCACGACTTTATTGGTAACATTTTCATTCGATCATTGAGAAATGGTATCAATCATATGCTTTCAAAAAACATATACCATAACATCAAATCTGGTCTTGTTTCCCAAACAAGATTATCATCGATGGAACTTGATTAGTGTAAATATCTCACGAGTGAACTCATGTCTTTCCATTTCAGTAGTGAACCTCTATGATACCTTTGAGTCACATTACTCATATACCCTTATATGTACATTGACGCATCGGTGTATAAACCCTGATGAGATTATCAACTTAATGGTTTGGAAATATACATACTCAAACATATAGTACCACATTTGTCTCTGGTCAGAGGATGCATGCCTATACGTGACATCATGCGACATAGGTCTCAATTATCTCGATCTTGCTAAGTTAAATATTTGACTTAACTTGTCCGACACCTACGAATCTCTATTCCCATGTAGAGGATATGCATCAAGAGGTTGGTAGGATGTCAATCTTCGGAGTACCATGCCATCTCCTTCTCAAGCCGAAGATCTTCTCTTGATTATCACTTGACGGTGCGGTTGAATACTCAATCTAACCCTTTATATATTCAACTCTACAACCAGCCTCTATGATCCAACCTTTGGATCAACATGTATGATATCAAGATGGCGATGCACATAATCGTATTTGTACGAATGGACTCATTAGTAAGTGCATGCATATAGATGAATTATAATCTAAGAAAAGGAGTGAAAATCAACACCTTTTATTGTAAAAATGATTCCTTCATACATCACATGTCTAATAGATGACTCCACTTATAGCAAAACTATTGCTCTATGAGGCTTGAAGATGCTCTGCGCGTATATGGCACACAAATCAAAATGAGCCCGCACTTTCATTCCAAAGTTGGATCCAACTAAATACAATTTTGGGTTCGGGCCAGGTTTAGAGAGCAGGGTTTTGAGCCTGGCCAATGTCCGTCCTCACGTCAGCCCTCGCTTATAATCCCATCGGAAATTGCATCCTTCGGCATTGTTAGCTATAATGACGGGTTCTCCAGATTAAAATTGTCTCTCTCCGACATCGGAGGTCGCTTTGCAAGGAGGGATAGGACGATGGAGGTGGAGGAGCGGCGCTATTGCGAGTTCTGGTTACCAAACAAACGCCGTTTCTGTGCCAACGTCCCTCTTCCCAACTCCTCGTACGTACGTGTAATGAGGCACTCTCTGATCTGTTCGTCTCTCCTTCCCCGTCTATTTCATCGCCGTCAACACTAATACACACTCCTCGCAGCTTCTGCGGCAATCACAATCCGTCCGCCAATGGAGAGAGAGTCCCGTGCCCGATCGACCCTTCACAGTTTGTTATATATCCTCTTCTTCCGTTTATGCAATCTTAGCATCAAAGTCACTCTGTACTAACAAAAAAGAGAACTCATTTCGTAAATTCTTCTTTCTGCTCAGCTCTGTTTCTAAAGGGAATTTGGATTCCCACGTAAAGAAGTGCCCGCTGAGGAAACATGTTTCGAACCTGGAGTCGCAGCCGTTCTACAGCAAGGGCATCAACTGGGGATCCGGCAGCTCCGAATGCCAGTCGTTTGTCGGCTCGGAAGAGAAGAGGAGTTTCATCTTCAAGCTGACGGTGCCCGAGTTCCGCAGCCTCATTCACAAGATCAAGTCGACCCATTCAACCA
The DNA here is from genome assembly GCA_037367405.1 of Ottelia alismoides. Taxonomy (NCBI): domain Eukaryota; kingdom Viridiplantae; phylum Streptophyta; class Magnoliopsida; order Alismatales; family Hydrocharitaceae; genus Ottelia; species Ottelia alismoides. Next base: position 5,143 of record JAZKJV010011102.1, read on the forward strand.
TCGCGGCCGAGATTCCAGACTCGTATTCTGTCCCCGAAGCATGCCGCACTTGGATGAAGCAGACGCATGACAGGCAAGTGAACGGACGGGAAGATGAGTTCAACGGCATTGCAGTTTTTCTGCTTGTTATGTTCATTGAGGCAACTTATTCTGCAGGCAATTGCCATTTCAGGAGAAGCATGCGCAGCAGCAAGCGTCGATTCTGGGGAACATGGAAAAATTCGGAATATTGGAGAGGAAGAGCTACGGGTTGGCTGGAGATGAGGCGAATGGTCCCGCTGTTGTGGAGTTTGGAGCAGGGAGGGGATATCTGACTCAGATGTTGACAGACTGCTATGGGATGAGAAAAGCGTTTCTGGTTGAACGTAGGTCCTACAAACTGAAGGTTAGCTGCAAGGTTCCGAAGAACTTTCTTTTTGATATAAACAGACAGTGAAAAGGCTTCCCATAATCACGGCTCTTGAGATTTAACGACATGGACCAGTTAGTCGATAATATTTTGGCATAGAGCCTCTTGTAATTTTTATAGATGTAGAACCTAATGAAGATTCGCTTATAAATAGTAAAGAGTGCATTTTATAATATTATAAGTAGTATATGCTTGTAGATAGTAATTGCATATGTTATTTTCCACGGATGTGTTGCAACCTGTCACTGAAACTTCCAATTTTTTGTCAACCTCACCTCATTGAAATCGCCATCATTGTTTTGATGGGCCTGCATGAACGATGGAAAAATCGAGGGTCTTTGTTAGAGTATAGGAGAGTTGTAACTTCTTGGGTTTACTTGTATTTTTCTATGCCTGTATACTCTCCCTAATCTGGCCCTCTTCATATATATAGAGGATTATAGTTCATTATTAATATATCCTTCTATTGTTGCTTTTCCACATGGTATTAAAGAGGAGGTCCTAAACTGGAGCTCCGTATCCTTGTTCCCCTGTCCCTATCATAAGCTTCCACCATCCATTCATTCTATGTGGAGCCATCTCCAACTGCACCATATGTTTAGCATCTGAAGCTTCACCACCCACTCGTTTAGCCGCTGAAGGCTGAAGCTTCATCGCCCATCCATCTGGAGCCATATGGAGCCACCTCGTTATGAAGCCAATGTGCATGGAGCCATCATCTTCCACTTTGGTGCCATCGCCAAAGTATTTCCCAGCATTGCTATATGATGCTGATCGCAAGAGTAGACAAATGAAGCCATCGACTGATATTAGTCAATGCAGATCGTGTATCACGTAGAGCAAACGAAAGTGTCGGGCAATATCATCGTCCACTTTCATGCATGTTATGGAAATATTATATCTTTCCTATTTTTTTATTTCCTTTTTATGTATTGACTAGTATGATGCTCTTTTTAGCCCTAGGGCTTCTCTCTATATAAAAGACCTTTAAGGATACATAGTAAACAAGCTATTCATTTCTTTCCTCATGGTATTAGAGCGACGATCCTAGATCGGAGCTTTAGTATCCTCTTGATACCCCAAACCTCAATTGTCGATCTCCCTCTCTCCGCTTAGCTCTTGTGCGCTTGCCTCTCCTTCCTAGTTCACCACTTAAGCCCTCGTAGAGAACAACAACCACTTGCAGGACCATCTGCTTAGCTATTGGTCAACACCTGGTCCCCTGAGCCACACAACACTGCTATCAGCATTGCGTGGGCCATGACACCACTAAGGAGCCATCTAACAACACCACGTGGGCTACATCACCATCGCATGTGCTGTATAGTGTCGTATGCTGTGCCTAGGGCCTCCACGCAGGACTTCGTGCCTGTGTACAACTTGTACGCGTATCTCTGAGTTAATGCGCTGATTTTGGTGCAGTCCAAGATGATTTCAAGCATGTAAATCTAATCTGCTTGCCTTAGAGCACCTCCGAATTTGATGGGAAAGGTTATGCTCTAAGTCTGCATACACGACCTATTCCTTACATAATCATGTAGGCAAAAAATCAGACCATTACATCGTTGTCATTACTTGATTGTTTCCTTTCCACTCCTTCATTCGTCATGGCAGAAGACAAGGTTAATGCGCATTCATCTCAGCTTCTGAGACACCTAAAGGTACCACTTCCTTTATTAACATGAATAGGACTAGCTATGAATTGCGAGCTATGCAGTTCATTAGTATTATAGAGAGAAACGACAAAGAGTACATCCTGATACAACCTGAACCCACTGACAAGATAGGAGGAAATGCTTTGTGGAAGTAATACAACCACATGGGCATATGTTTGGCTCTCCGACACTCCTACAACAGATACAACCAACGATATTTTACAACTCACTGCAAAGGTGATGTATGACATTCTCATTGCCAATACTTTCAGGAAAAGAATGAGGCGAAGCTTTCCAGTTTCAGTATAACATCTTTACTACAAAGCAGTATGGCTGTCGTTTACATGCATTCTATTCCAGGATGAGAGCCATGTTCGAGAAACTTCATAGCTACATGCCCCTGGATGCTAGTCCTGAGCAGTTAATGGACTACAAGATCACCATAATGGTGTACGTTTTTCTTGCGGCTCTTGATCCCCAGTATGATGCCACTTGCATCCAGCTTTTTACAGGTGTCTCTATCCCTCCCGTGGAGGAGGCTTACAATCGTCTGAGCAGGATCACAACCTCTCTTTCACTACTCAGACAACCTTTGTTATAGTAGCATCTTGCGGTAAAGGGGGTTTGATACATTTTAGAGGCTGTGGTGTCCGCGATAGAGGAAGTGGCCGTCCTTGTCATCACTGCACATAATGTAAATGCATATAGCACTTTAAGGATATATTCTATCAGAAGCTCTGCATCTGCTCGTGTTGCTGAGTAGTTTGAGCCTATTACTCCTGTTGATTAGAATTTCAATGATATTGTCTCCATCCGAGATAGATCATGGGCCCTTCCATCGGTACTACTAGTGCTTGGGCCCTTCCATCGGTACTACTAGTGCTTCTTCAACCTCAATGACATTGTTGCCTCCTCGATCACTTCAGGTACCGATTATGCTCTTACAACTTGTCACATCGCTGATATTTCGGAATGGATCATGGACTCTGGAGCATCTCATCATTTCTATAGTGACAGAGAATACTTCACATCTTATAGTACTATTCCTCTTGGTCGTTCTTTATTTGCTGCAAATGGGAGATATTCTCCTATTACAAGACGGGGAGAGTTTTAGTTGATGCCTTCCACGCTTCTACAAAATATGCTACAATTGCCTCAATTTTATACAATACTTTCGTATATTGCTCAAATTACTAAGGATCTGAATTATCATGCCATTTTGGCCCTTCTTCTCTTTGTGTTTCAAGATATACTCATAGGCAGGGTGGTTGGATGTGCTCGTTAGCAAGGGGATCTTTATAGATTGGTCCAATCTGCATACGTTGGCAGATCTTTCGTTTCTCATGTATAAGTCTCTCCCTACTTGTGGACTTTTGTCTTGATCATCTTCCTCTACAGAAGCTGTGCATGCAGAGACTTCCATTAGATCTCGTCTCAATCCAGTTTCCAGTGTGAGTTTTGCCAACTTGGGAAGCATCATCATACCGATTTTCTTGATCATTAAAGTCATAGCAGTACCTTTTTATTCGAGTTATTGCATTTTGATTTTTGTGGTCCTAGTCGTGTTCCTGATCACTATGGGCACATTTTCTATTTAGTTGTTGTTGATGATTTTTCCGTACTTTCTTGGGTCTTTCTGATGAAAAATAAGTCTGATTATTCAAAATTTTATAACTAAAATAAAGAATCTCTTTTCTATTATTGTTAAGTATATTCGCTTTAACAATGCTTTGGAATTTATACCGATCAATTATCTCAATTTTTAAAATCTCCTAGGATTCTCCATTAGCCTTCATGTGCCTACACTTCCTAGCCGAATGGTGTTGTTGAGCACAAATATTGTCATCTCAGATGTTACCATGACTTTCTTGATATAGAGTCATGATCCTCACTCTTACTAGGGAGATGTTGTCCTCACCTCTTGCTATCTCATTAACTGTATGTCGTCTTCTATGTTAGAAGAAAAGGTTCCTTATTTTTTTTTGAAGACCAAAAGAGGGGGTAGCACGCTATGGTACTCTCCCCAATATATTAAAGAAAGAAGAGAAAATGAAAAACGTACAAGGGAAAAAAGAAATCACAACAAAGACCAGGCTTCCATAAAAGCCTTGGATTGAGACAAAACATTCTCGCTATAGAACCTGTGCCCCGAGAACACCAAAGCATTTCTGGCCAGACAAATACTCCAAAGCAAAGACAGTGGGCCCAGTAGATCTTTCCTCGACTGGAGACGAGCGGATCGAAACGAAACCCAGAAGGCGTCGAAAGACGTCGGGCAGACCCAACCAAGGCCGAGGTCACCCCACGTCCCGGCCGTGCGAGAATAGGTTCCTTATTCGATCGTGTTTTTCGAAAAGGGCATCTTCTCTCTAACACCTCATGTCTTCGGTTTTGTGGCCTTTGTTTATCACCTGACAACTTGTCATGACAAGCTCCCAGATATGTTATATGCTCCTTTGTTGGCTATTCTTGGGTCTCAAAAGATTATTGATGCTTTGATCCTATCAGACGGAAATATTATGTCAGTCGTGAGGTCACATTCTTTGAGTCTATCATGTATTTTTCTTCCACTGATGACATGATGACATTTTCTAATTTTGTCGATGAGGTTTACATTCCACCTTTGCCTCCGCCTTTTGCACCTACTACACCTCCTATGGTTCAAACTTCGCCTCTTGTGTATATTTGCAGATCTACCACATGACTCCCTGCTCCCGTGCCTTCCCCAACATCTAGCACGTTCCAGGTAAATTTCGAATACTTTCTTTCCACTAATAGAGTTGTTGATGTTTTTGTATAGTAGGAGACTATACAGGATGAGAGTGCAGATACTTATGAGGTTGTTATATATGAGGTTGATCGTTCAGGGGATCTGCACCAACACATTGCACTTTGGAAGAGGAGACATACTTATGCTACATATTGTCTCTTTGGATATGTTTAATTAGGACATCTATCAAAGGACTTCAAGAATTTTGTGGTAGGAGTGTCAACTGTTATAATCCCACACACATATCAGGAGGTTATGCAGGATAATTAATGGTGGCTGTCTATGGAGGAAGAAATGGTTGCATTTGGTATTTATGATTAAATTCTTTTGTTCCTTGACACAATTAAATCCTTTTTTTTTGCATTTGAATATGCTTTTAAGGTACCATATCTAATGACCCTCGAACCGCATCTTTTGTATCGGGAATCGTCGCTACTACAATCGAGAGGCACATGGAGCTTGGATACTACCGTAGCAGGACATGAGCTCTTATAGTTGGCTACAAGTGGGTTTTTACAGTGAAGCATATGACAACATTGATCACTATGAGGCCAGACTTTTGGCACATGGATTCAATCAGATATACGAGGTGGACTATCATGTCACTTTCTCTCCTGTGGCATGTCACTTTGCTCAATTTTCCTTTCTGTTGTCGCAGTGAGAGATTGGACACCCCAACTTTATGTTAAGAATGCTTTATTATACGGAGACCTTATGGAGGAAGTCTATATGCAACAATTACATGAGCTCATTGATGAGGGGGAAGCAACCTGACAACACAACCGCAAAGGGCGATAAGAAGAAACATCGCGTGTGGGCTCGCAACGATCAGAGAGGCCCACGCGGGGCCGAGGAGAGGGAACAACATCGCTGCGTGTTGTTAATGGGTTGAACGACAACTCGATGGAATTGCACGACGAGAAGGATGGGGGTGTGGATTGGGGTACATGCTTTGGTTTAGGACTGTCACTCAAATATAATATGGAGAATTGTTGAGAATAAATGGAATAGTTTATTCAAGGGGCATGAAGCTCTAGGGTCCAAGTGGTGATAGCTACATAATAAACCCCAAGGACTCAATGAATAAGATAACGAAATCGCTTCAACAATCTCTACATCCCATGTCAGTTTAGGGAACAGATGCATATTTTTTTCAGTCTCTAGCCAGGGGGCCATTGCAGAATGTTATTCCAAGCTGAGCATGATAGATATCTATGCTCTAGCTTGATGGGAGTGTTATAGGAATTATCATATCTTCATATTTGTTTTTATTTTCTTTTATTCTTTCTTATTTCCTCTTTTATATATCGCCTTACGAGGTAATTCGTTTCGGTCATAGGATTTCTCCTCTATATAAAGGGCCTCTAAGGATGCGTAAGAGACATGTTATTCATTTCTTTCCGGAATACCATCCGGAGCCTTTCAAAGCCACACATGTAGAGCAAGCCTATGAAGTTATTGCCACCTGATGCCGCCCAACCCTATGAAGCCATCACCTGCAAACCATTGAGTATCACCCGTTAATATTTGTAACAATACTCTTTTCAGTTACATTAATCCATAAACCCTACCTAGCAATATCTCCTCTACAGTCCCCACATGCCATCCATACAAACGATTAGCATCGTATTCCTTGATTATACCCGTTTTCATGCATAGGATCCATGATTTGGTCATAGCACTTGGAATTGAACATATAATGTATGTGCTTTCATTATGCAAGATTTCTCATAGTGACGAGGATGAACCATTAAACATGAAGCTATATTCCTAATTCCTTATCGAATATGCTTTAGAAGCACATGTCTATATGTATCATAGTTGTCGAGATCCTTCTAGATCCGAAGGAGATATTTTGGTTACAAGTAGGGGTGTCTATCGAGTTCAACGAGCCGAGTTGGCCTCAACTCGGACTCGAACTCGATAAGAAACCTAAGCTTGAACTCGGGCTCGATAAGGATCGAGCCCTGGATCACCAACTCGAACTCGTCGAGTTCGAGTTGACTCACGAGCCTCTTATCGAGCCGCAAGTTTCTGAGTTGGCTCACGGGCCTCAAAATGAGCTGGCTCACGAGCCTCTTATCGAGTCATGAGTTTCTGAGCTGGCTCATGAGCCTCAAAATGAGCAGGCTCATGAACCTCTTAATGAGTCATTGTTCCATTTTATACATTAAATTATGCAAATGACATTTGTAATTTTGATTTTTTATACTCTTTTCTGTAGTTTTTTTGGCAAGAAAATGTTAACCTCTATTTTATATCAAACTCAATGTGGAAGTCTCGGTATATATATTTTTAATTTTTTATTAAGAGGGAAAACGACTTATCGAGTCGAGTTTCCGAGTTGAACAATGCCCAACTCGGACTCGACTCGATAAGCTAACGAGCCATAAAACCCAACTCGGGCTCGGGCTCGTTAAGGTTTTGAGTCCGGCTCGCGAGCCCTTAACGAGCCGAGCCCGAGTTGAGCTCATCGAGCTCGAGCTTTCCTGATATCCCTAGTTACAAGACACTCTCTCAACATTTAAAATCCTAAAGTGCATTGTTTACTGCATTATGTAGATTGGTGGCTTCATAGAAAATAGTGTACTCTAAATGTATGGGTACCTACCTGAACCAAAAGATTTTTGAGAAAGAGATGGATGTAGATATAATGATTGTCATTATTATGCCATCTCTACCCAAGTCCTTCACTAACTTCATAATATCATACTATATGAAAAATTGGAGTAAATATAAATATTGAAATACTCTCAAATTGGAGTCCTTTAAGGGCCTGATCAATTAGAGGGACCCTTAATCTTAAGCCATGGTTATTTAATGATTCAAGCAAGCATAGTGGAAACTTGGGTTTGACCCACAAGAAAGACATGTTAAAGGGTTGACCGCACTTTCGTAACTTCCACACATATACCATCCTAATAGTTTGATGATTTTTAATATTGCAACAAGCTAAAATATTGAAAGTATGACTATGCGTACTATCTATGATCCTTAGAAAAAGACATAAGTAGGTCCACGACATATCATACATTTACAATTCATCATTGGTACCAACTTACTCGTTAGATGAGAAAAAAATTGGATGGTTGTATCCGGTGGTTCTACTAACAAATGCAATTGATTGCACTTGTCTAGAAGACTAGTAGACGTGATCTAAAGGTATATAGTCATTAACATGAGATTCGATGCAATTGGTGCTACAATTGCTATTGGAGTGATAGACTACCACATTCTAGTGGGATAACCCTTTGTCTTAGAGAACGTTTCTATGACGTAGATGTTAGAAAGAATTCGCTATCTATTTCTAAACATGTTAGACGTAGATATACATTCTGAAAAATCTCTTAGAAAGAGTTACGATGGATATATTTTAGGAGGTATTCTAACATCTATAGGACTCTATAAAATTAGAACATTAATGAACGTGTCATTAATATTTCTAATACTAGAAATCGAAACCTTAAGATCGAAGGAGGATGGTGATCATTTGGCAATGATCAAGTATCAATATATACGGACATGTATAGTTTGATGACATTAAAAGATTGGTAAGATATATACCTTTAGAATTGTCTAGAAGTCCATAATTTACCTACATATGAATATTGTATTCAAGGTAGAATGTTCGGGGCACCCTTCTTTGAGAAAGGTGTAAGATGCATAGGTACTCTAAGTTTTATATTGTTGAGATATTAGTTATCTTTTATCATTCTATGTATTTTCTTTTCTTTTGTTTACATCATGTAGTTTGCCCAATGAGGTTCTCCTCTATATAAGAGAATCCTAGGGTCTCATGAATAAGCAACTCATTATTTTCTCTCTATATGGTATCAGAGCGATTGTCTTAGACCGGAGTTTTCTGTACTCCCTTTTGCCATGGCTTTTTATTCTGATTTTGCACTAAAGATCTGGTGACCACTGTCTACTTCTTGCTCGTCCATGAACCAAAGAGTTCCCTATGAATACTGCAAAACCATAGACAGACTTCCCGTCCTTGAGACATTCTGTATAATCTGCATCTGCGCAAGCTGTAATGGCAAAGGATGTGCCTCTGCTAAATAAAAGATAAGTGCCAAGAGAGTTCTTCAGGTACCTCAGAATCATACGAACTGCATCCATATGTGCCTGTCTAGGCTGCTCTATGAACTGACTTTGCTCATCGCAAAGGATATATCTGGCCTGGTAATTGTTACATATAGGAGCTTCCCAACGAGCTCCCTGTACCTCTTATCTACTTCCTCAGTGTCATCATCATACAACTTCATGCTCGGGTCCATGGGAGTAGTGACAAGCCTGCAGTCTACCATGCCCATCTCAGAGAGAAGATCTGTAACGAACTTCCTCTAGGTCATCATATGACCTCGTTAGTTCTCGACGAACTCAAGTCCAAGGAAGTATGTAGACCGCCAAGTTCCTTGATTATAAACTGCGGATCAAGAAAATCCGTAACTGCTTGAATGCCCTGTACATCATCCCTCGTAGGAATGATGTCATTAACATAAACTAGTATAACAATTGTACCTCTTTGAGACCTCTGAACAAACAATGAATGATCTGCAGTAGATCTCACGAGCCCTTGCTTCTCTATCAAGCCCAAGAGGTTCTGAAACCATGCACTTGTACTCTGCTTAAGGCCATAGATAGCCTTATGAAGTCTATAAGCCATGACACTCCCCCTCAGTAGCGAATCTTGGTGGCTGCTTTTTGTAGACTTCCTTGTGTAGGTCACCATACAGAAAAGCATTCTTCACATCAAGCTAATATAGGAGTCAATCACGTATCACTGCAACAGAGAGAAGAATCTATAGTGTAGAATGTCAAGCCACTAGGGAGAAAGTATCATGATAGTCCACCCCATATGTCTGGGTGAATCCACGAGCCATAAACCTTATCTTGTAGTGATCTACGTTGCCATCTACTTGGTGCTTCATGTGAATATCCCCTTGCATCCCATAGTAGATGCTCCTATAGGAGTTGTAATAACACTTTATGTGCCACATGACTGTAACATGACTATCTCCTCCTTCATGGAAAGATGCCACTGACTGTCCTGTATTGCCACGTGATATGTCCGTGGTATCTCCACGGATGATAATCCCACTATGAACCTCCTAAAATTCTCTGAGAGTTCCCCCGAAGAAACATGGGTTACACGAGGATAAGTAGCACAAGCACGTCTCTGCTTTCACAGAGCAATAAGTACGTCTAGATCACCGACCTCCTCCTCAGTCTGTAAACTACCCATTTGAGAGGGCACCTGCTCATCTTGTAAAGTAGCCCACTGCATGGATAAATCATTAGCGTCATCAGTTGAAACAATATGCTCAATACACACTTGAGGCATCCTGGATGATGGGGAAGGCCTGTGATCAGGAAAAGCCATGGGAGGCCTGCAAACATAGAACGCGACAACGATTGGGCCAAGGTACTGGGTGGAGGTGGTATTAGGTTTGGAGGTGGCTGTGTCATAGGAGGCACATATATCTCCTTTCCAAAATTAGACATAGTCAACCTGCCACTTGTAGAAGAGAAATACATACCAGACTAAAAAAATGTGACATCAGCACTAAGATAGTATTTCCCTCAAACCGGATCGAAGCAACGATATCCTTTCTGGGTACAAGAGTAGCCTACGAAGATACATTTGATAGCTCTAGGGGAGAGCTTGTCACGATCAGATGTCAGATGGTGAACAAATGCAACAGAGCCAAACATAGGAGTTGTAAGGGAGAACAAGTTCTTCTCGGGAAACGCAATCGAGAAAGTGACCTCCTCTCCTAAGACATACGATGGCATGCGGTTTACCAAGTAGCAAACAACGAGAACAATGACATCAATGATATATGATTGATCATTCATATTATGACTTTGTCTTCCTAACATATAAGAAACATTTGAAATGTTTAAAGAGTTCATGTTTTTTGGTTGAGAACCAAAGTTAGAAGGACGATCAACAGAATTTGATTTGACCGATGTGACGGATACCTCCCATATAAATTCAAGGAATACCTTAAAGAGAGAAGAATAATTTCAAATCTCACTCCTCCATTCAATAGAGTTGTAGAGAGATACAACAATATAGTTGGACATGATCAGATCAATGATTTTAAGCACTATTACCTCTTAGTTTTTGAGGATATGCAGTAAAGACCGTACCATATATCCTAAACATGATTTCATGCAAGTAAGCTGGAATCTCACACCTGAAAGGATACTTCATTAGGAATATACTGGACGGTATGCGATACCTACTTTATGACCTTGAGGCTCAATAGGTATTCATCTTTAGGGATGTAATTCCTAGAGGACACCCTAGAGAGTCGATAAGAATGAAGTAAAATAACTCATTGAGTTTACTGAGAATGATGAGATTCTTGAATGATAAATGGAAGAGATAATTAAAGATGGCATACCTATGCCTCTTCGAACGAGTTCGAGGGTGGTAAGATCACCTGAAAGTTATAATTCCATGTATTAGAAGAGTCTGAACATGATCCGATTTTATTTGATGAAGCTCTTGCAGACCATGAGGTGGATAGATAGATGTTAGTAATAAAGTCTAAAATAGACTCCATGCACAAGTATGGTATATGGACCCTTGATGATCCACTTAAAGGGGTCAAACCCGTTGGGTGTAAATGGATCTAAAGGAGAAAGAGCCGATCCAATATGAATGTAGAGACCTTCAAAATACAGTTGGTATCCAAGGGCTACATACAGAGCATAGGCGTCATTTGCAATAAGACGTTCTCTCCTGTGGCCATGCTTTTAAGTCAGTCAAGATATTGCTAGCTTTAACTGAACATCTAGACTATGACATCTTGCAGATGGAAGTTACGACTACATTCCTCAATGGAAACCTTAACGAGGTTATCTAATTGAGTAGCTCCAGGTTTTCATAGTTGAGGAAGGCACGATATGCAAGTTAAAGAAATTCATCTATGGACTTAAAGAAGCTTTTTCGTAATCATATATCTACATGAGCTAGTGGAAGTGCCTTTTTCATCATGCTAAATTGTAAATGAAATGTTAGTCATTTGGAATGATGAAAGTGTTTTATAATCTAGTTGTTCCATTATCTTAAGATAAATGACATCAATGATGTCTCTTAAATCTTGGACATGAAGTTGTTTAGGAATAATGAAAAGAGGACATTAGAACCGTCACATCTAGGATATATCTTGGAAGGATTCCACATGAAAAATTCCGAGAATGGCTTCTTTTCCTTAAATTATAATATTGACTTATCTATAGGGACGACACCTCGAAGTGTTGAGGATGTGAAGACTACGGTTGTATGACTCTACGCATCAACTATAGGAAGCCTAAAGTATGCCATGATGTGTACAACACCAGATATCTACCACGTAGTGGGAGTTGTAAGACGTTACCAATCTCACTATGGGATAAACACTTGATTGCATTAATTAAACATCTTCAAGGACATAAGATTATGAAGGTAGTGATCTCCAAAGTCTTATCTTTAGATGCCTTAAAAGACTTAAGACTATGTCTTAATCTAAAGATGTAGAGATCTCCAAACATAAAGATACTCTGATAAGAATAATAGGAATCCCTTTCTAGTTACGTTTTCTCTTAAGTTGTAGTGCTATTGGGTAAGGGCAACAAGATGTAAGATCCATGACTGCGTTAACAAGATGAAGTTTCTTGCATAAGATGCAACATTTATATTGGATGCGTCCATCACTACCATGAGATATGCGAGTCTGTAACATGATTTGATATAGTCTCTAGGAGTATAGTGACTAATATGCTAACCAAGCTATTTAATTATGTGGCTTGATTGATTAACACATGAGTGCACATTTAAGAGTAACCCTTTAATGGTTCTTTGGGCTAGTGTGAGACTGTTGGGCATGTGAGCCCATGTTGAGCCACTATGTAATACAAGTTATTAGAACCACTCCTTTATCTGAAACAAAGTATAAATAAGTTTGCATTTATAGTCCCCTTGTACAAGCAGGAAAATGTACCATGGCCATCTCGATATCATACAACTGTTGATCAAAAAGTTAGATCACGGAGTCTGATGCAAGATTGTTGATCTAACGACTTGGATTGAAGAAAAAACAACATGTCAAGTGATTATTAAGAAATAATCTCCCGTCTAAGAAAGGGATGGCAATATTTTTCCAAAGACTGACATCCAGTCAACCTCTTGATGCATGTCGTCTGCATATGAATAGAGATTTGGAGGTATCGGATAAACCGACCCAAAGTGTTGATCAAAAGTCATAATCTAAATTATAAGTTAAAGTGTTGACTTGATGGGATCGATATAACTCAAGACATGTGCCATGCATTATCACGAGACATGCACACATCCTCTGACCATGGACAAAAATATATCTATATGCCTAAGTATGTACATTTGACATACCACTAGGTTGATGACCTAATAAGGTTTATATATCAGTGAGTTGGTATGCATATAATGATATATGAGATATATGTTCTCTCGAAGGAATAATGAGTGTTCACTAAATTGGAAGACATGAGTTCACTCGTGAGATATCAGGAGTATACCGGAATTCCATTGATGATCATCTTATTTAGGAAACAAGACATGGATTCGAAAGTATGATATATGATTTGGGAAAGCATATAATCGATACTGTCAGTCTGTCACCCAATGATCGATTGAGAAACTTATTGATAAACATCAAAGAAAACAATCAAATAAGGATTTGGACTTCGAGTTTAATATTGATCATCTAGTATGCATGATGCACGAATATTGGGGAATTTGAGGGTGATGCGATCTTATAAGGTTTTATACCATGACACTTCCATTCTTAGGGAGTGATGAAACATGAATGGATTTTGGTGGTTCCAGAAACCTAAATTTCAGAATCATGATCTTAGTCCAAAGAGTTGGAAAATTGATTTGATTAGATCGAAGTCAATAAAAGATTGATATTCAATTATTTGATCTAATCAGATAACCAAAGTAGCATGGATCCCAATAACCAAAGTAGCATAGATCCTGATAGGAGATATAATCTCAATAGCAAGTCACTATACATGGTATATGCAATCTCATTAACCTTATCTCTAAGTATACACTGATGCGATGCACACATCCTAATTGGACTAAAATTCTTACATTGAGAGATCGATCAATATTAATGATGATTAATTATAATATGTGAATATGATTCAAACATGTTGATACATTGATAATATGAATGATGATCCATAATAATCAATTATGTGTATTCGATTCACATTAAATTGAAAGGAATTGCATATAAATATTATTTATATAAGCAATGTTAATATGATATGGATTCACGTTAAACATTGATTAATGTAATTTCGATTTACATATGTGTGAATATTAGTCATGTATAAATAAATACATATTCATGCGATTATTATGTCATACCAATCATCCATGATTTGAATTTGATTCACATTTAATCAGGGGACTTATGCGTGAATTATATTCGTACAATCATTGTTCATATGAATTGGATTCACATCATTGATAATTGTAAATCACATTTATATTTAATTGTGGGCTAATGACTTTGACGCAATTCTCTAGAGGATTGTTTACTAGTTGTCTCAAAATAATCATGAGTTATTTTTTTATAAATAGTTGACAATTAGGACTAAATAAAGAGATAGATAATGGAAGTTGTTTTCCAACAACTTTCATCCATCGAGCATCCAGATGGAGGACTTCGTGGTGGATGTCTACCGTGTCCTCTCTCTGTTGATGATAATGTTACATTATCATCTTTTTAATTCTAATTAAGTAGGACTGAACCCTAACCATTCAATCTAAGGAACATGATTGCCATTTTGACCGTCCATTAAAAGAAGATGCATGGGTGTCCTTCTAAATAATGGTTCCAAATCCAAATAATTATGAAGTCCTTTCAAGAAAAACCATGAGAAAATTCCGTGGCCGTCAACCCTCTCTACCTCTTCTACATGGTCATCCCCCTCTTCTCTCAGCTTCCTTGGATTGCCCGATCTCATGAGGAGAATTGTCTAGTTCGGCGCCTTCAGTTCATGAAAAAAGGCGGATTTGTGAGACAAAATCCGAGGTGTTGATCCTCTGAGGTTCATATTGGACATGGACATCAAGAAAAGAGAATCACCTCTCTTATTCGTGAGATGTACATGGGTCATGTCAATGCTCACGGGTGTTGCTCTCGTTAGATCGAACACAAGTTAGGAGGTCTCCTACTTTCGGTGCTAGAGATCATATTCACGCTTCATAGGTATTTTGTCTCATCTCATGTGGATGGTGAAACGGTTCGGAAAATTTTTCCCGTGCCATGTGGTTTCGCCTTTAGAAAATTGTTATGTTATATGTTATCTATGCGACTCACACAACCAGTCTATTTCTTCTGCGTCTATGATGTGAAAGATGTGATACTGAAAGCACCCTACACTTGTATTACATCTTTAAGATGCGAGAACTTGTGGTATCCTGCAAAGGATAATCTAGCAGTATGAATATTTATCATATACCTTAAAAATGAGATCTAGATGACGCAAGCTATAAATAGCGCATCTTCTACATTTATCATCTGCTTGTTCGTTTTATCCTGTTTGGTTCCCGAAAACGAGGTCAACGCTAATGATCCTTCTATGTTTGTTAGCGTAAGAACATGCACGTTTAAGTAATTTTTTATGTTCGTCTTCTTCAGGCTGACCGGAGTTTGCGGCAAACAAAGAACATATCAATAGAACGCTTGAGAATTGATAGTGAGTCCTCACTTCTTTCTTTATACATTTTCAATAAAAAACACTTTTTATTTCATTGCTATACTCTAGGGTTAGTACATCTGAGTGATGATCTGCAACATATGATTAAATGGAAGTCATTCCCCATTTATCTCGATTCCAACATTCTTTTGATCATTCCAAAAGGACGAGTATATATTTCTCAAGAAATTCTGTGTTTGAACTTTTTTGCAGTTGAAGATCTGAATCTGAAAGCGGTAGAAAACCTGAAGGGGCAACCTTACCTAGCAGTTGGAAAACACATATGCGGGCCTGCTACAGGTAGAACTGACCCCACTAGCAAATTAGTACTCTTTTATGTATTGATATCTATTTTTCTTCGAGTTACACAAATGATGGTATCCCGCAAGCGATGCAGTAACTGTTTAATTGTGCAGATTTGACATTGAGGTGCTGTCTTCCTGGGCGTTGCAATGGAAATGAAAGTATTTCTTCATTATATCTGAAAGGCCTAGCCATTGCAACTTGTTGTCACCATCTCTGCCAGTGGCATCATTATATAAGTAATCTTATTATTGTGATATACCATTTTATGTGTTCTAGTAGTAGTATCATTTGTTTATTGTTATATGTTTGCGGAATGAACAAGGTATCAGATGCCTTATTACTTATTTCTGAGCCCGAAAAAAAAAATACTACAAAGTACAAAAGAGGCAAATATTAAGTTGGAAACAATATAATCAATTGCTCAATCATATCCTTTAACACTCCCCTCAAGCTAGAGCATATATATCAATCATGTTCAGCTTGCTGCATCAAAATTCAAATTGGGGGCATCATAGAGGTTTGGTGAAAACATCTGCTGTTTGATCCTTTAAAATAACTAACACATCTTGTAAAAACTTCCTCTGAATAAGATCTCGAGTGAAGTGAAAATCAATCTAAACATGCTTCATACGCTTATGAGACATGAGATTGTTTGCAATATGGATGGTCACACGATTGTCACACCTAAGCTCCATCACATCAAGATAAGCAATGTGCATTTCAGTTAGAACTGCCCTAATCCATACCAATTCAGCAGCTGCATGTGTCATTGCGTTAAATTCACTCTCATTACTGGAGCGAGAAGCTACATCTTATTTTTTGCCTCTCTGTGTAATCAAATTACCTTCTAGGTAAGTGCAAAAATCGCTAGTTGACTTTCTCTCAACTAAGTATCCTCCATAATCAGCATTAGAATATGCCACAAGTTCGACAGAGGCACCTTTGGCAAACAAAAATCCCTTCCCTAAGGTAGACTTAATGCACCTAAGTATCATCATAGTGAGCCTGAGTAGGAAAATCCATGATTTAACCCAGTTTCATAACAACAAAAGAAATATTACAACTGATAATGGTCAAACATAGCAGTTTGCAACCAGACGCCTATAGCTAGTGGTGTCACGACGTGCTTTCTGCAGCAGGTTGGTAACATACTTTCTCTGAGACATAACAACACCTCATTTGCTGCAGATAAACTCTATATCAAGAAAGCAACTAAACGGCCCAAGGTTATTAATGATGAACCTCTCTTTTTTTTTGAAATCCAAAAAGGGGGGAACACTCAGTGGCGTCCGCCCTACGCATATATTAACATTGAAAACGAAAAATAAAAACTTTACAAGATACCACCCGCAGTACCAAAAAGGGCCCTACAACAGTGCCCAATCCTCGACTAAACGGGTATAATGAAACAACACATTCTCCTTATAAAAGCGCTGCCCAGAGAAGATAGCATCATTCCGCCCCGGCCAAATTGCCCAAACCTTCGCCAAGGGCCTGGACAATTCCCTATGGTCCCTGTCCTTGTTAACCAGCAACGAGTTCCAAAAGGAGTCGAAATCCGAGTAGCGCACCCAATCATCGGCCATCTCCTCCCAAACGCCCCCCACCGCTGGGCATGCGAAGAATAGGTGTTCAAAGTTTCCACGGCCTCGCTGCAAAGAGTACAAGTATCAGGAATAGTCCCAATGAACCTCGCGCAACGATCCCTTGTCATCAATCTTTGTCTCCGCAGCAGCCAGAGGAAGAACCCCACCCGCTCCGGAAGCCGCAGAGTCCAAATGAACCTGCAATCACGCACCACCTCCGCTGAGTCGGAATGGGGGGAGGAAGAGACCGCCATAAATGCCTTCCTGGTCGAGAAAGGACCCCCCCTCCAAGCTCAGTGATCTCTCGCGGCCGAAGATTGACCGAGCCCCCCTGACGATCCCCAGCAGGAGAAGATAATTGGCAAACCTCTGCTCCGAGAGGCTACCACGGAAAAGCGGGAACCACCCCGCCTCAGACCAGCAAGACGCCACGCTAGCATTCCCATCCACCGCCAAAGCGAACAAACGAGGAAACCGCGAAGAAAGGGGCTCCTCCCCCACCCAAACATCATTCCAGAAGCTGAAAGAACGACCATCCCCAAGCACCGGAGAAAATAAATAGGCGAACTTGGCGCCGGTCTCCAACACCCCCTCCAAAAAGGCGTGCTCCGCCCCAACCTATCAGCCGCCATCGGAAGCGCCCCGCCAATAAGATGAATCTTCCGCAGAACCTGCGAGAAAAAATCTTCACCAGAGCCCCATAATCTGCTGACCCATTTAAGAAGAAGGGCCTCATTGACATGGTCCAACCTCCGGATGCCCAGCCCTCCATCGCTCTTGCACCTGGTAACGACATCCCATCCCACCAAATGCATTCCACCCGCCAACTCCCCATTTTTGCCCCACAAAAACGTCCGCATGAGCTTTTCGAGACGAGTGCGAATCCCCACTGGCAAACGACTGTTAGATAAGAAATATACGGGGATAGACGAAAGCACCGCCTTGAGAAGAACGAGTCGTCCCCCCTTCGAGAGTAAGGTAGATCTCCACCCGGCCAGCCTCAGCTCCATCTTCTCCACCACCTTGAACCAATCCCTCAACCGAGCCCTACCCGAGACCAGAGGCATCCCCAAGTATTCCATAGGAAGACTAGAAGGTTGAGAGCCCAAGATGGACCCGCATTCCGCACCCTCCTCCCTGGAAAGACCGAAGGAAACCACCTTCGATTTTGTGGCATTCTTAAAAAGACCCGACAACTCACTGAAAACTTCAAGCGTGGCCGCCATAGCCGCAACCTCATCAGGGCCTCCCTCAATGAAAAAGACAGTGTCGTCGGCATACTGGAGTAAAGGAACCCCCAACCCATCGCAATAAAAGCCCCGAGAGAGCCCAAAATCAATGACCCGGCACGCCATCCGGGCGAGGACATCCATGGCCACTACAAAAAGCATAGGCCCAAGGGGGCAACCCTGCCGGATTCCCCTCCTCGGCTGGAAAGACCCCCCTTCCAGATGCCCATTAACCATGACCGAAAAAGAGGCCGTCGTGACGCACCAGCGCATCCGAGCAACCCAAATCTCCGGGAAACTCCTCCTCAGCACCGACCAAAGGAAACTCCAATCGAGACAATCATAAGCTTTGGCGAAGTCGACCTTCCACAACACACCACGACAACCATCCCTCGACCACTTCACAACCATCTCCGAAGCCAAAATAATACAATCCGCAATTTGCCTCCTCCGAACAAAAGCGGCCTGCAAAAGAGAGATAATAATGTCCAGCACCCGTGCCAACCTTAAGGCGAATACCTTCGCCACAATTAAGTATAGAGTATTCGATATAGCTATCGGTCGGAAATCCTCGATCCGCTCCGCCGATGAAGACTTAGGAAGTAACACAATGAGTGCTCTATTGACTTTGTCAAAACCCGCATTACCTGCACAGAACTCGGAGACCACTTCCAACACCTCCAAGCCCACCAAGCCTCAGAAGTCCTTGTACAAGGCCACCGAGAAACCGTCAGACCCCGGACAAGCATCAACATTAAGATCCCAAACAACCGCTTTAACCTCCTCCAAAGAAACCTCCACCGTCAAATCATCGCACTGAGAGGGCGAGAGCAGATCAGCCCCCACACTCGACCAACTCCAAAGTTTCTGAGTACGCTTCCCTGAGAAATCTCCGAAATACTCCACGACCGCCCGCTCCATAGCCTCGCAATCTCTTAACATCAACAATGCTCTCTCTGTAAGAACATATCATCAATATAGACAAGCATGGCAATAATGCTTTTCCATGTTTTCTTCACAAACAAGAAATGGTCTTAGGATGATCTGGAGAATCCTTAGCTCACGAGGACCTCTGATAGCTTTTGGAACCAAGCATGAGGATTCTGCTTAAAGTCATAGATGGCCTTCTTAAGAAGACAAACCTTCTGATACTCCTCCTGAACCTCAATGAACCTCAAAGCCTGGGGATGCATGTAAACAACCTCCTATAAATTACCATAAAGAAATGGATTCTTCACATCAAGCCGATAAAGAGGCCAATCTTTTTGCAATGCCATAGTAACAAGAGGCTTCACAAAAGATATGTAATCCATAAGAGAAAAAGTATCAAAGAAACCAACCTCATATGTATATGTAAATCCTTTGGACACCAACCTGGCTTTGTACTGTACCACAGAGTCATAGACCCATCAAAATTATATTTTACTGCAAATACCTATGTGAACCAACCAATCGATACTCTTTGTAAGGATCCACAAGTTGACTTGTACTACGAGAAGAGTACTCATCTCCTCCATGGCTTGGCCACTTGAAATCATGAAGTGGCTTATGTTTGCTGAGAGAAACGAATAATCTTATTGCTCAAGGGAACCATAGGGCTGGGTAAGTTACATAATGTAGAAGAAAGGAACAACGAATGTAAAAAAAATACTATAACATATAAATATCTCTACGTCGTCCCTCAAGATGGAGCATAGATGTCGATCATGCTCATCTTGGATGAACACTTCTGAAAAGGTCCTTTGGTCAATGCCTTAGTGAAGATGTCAACAATATGCTCCGCTCCCTTGAGCTTACATGGGAAGTGGAAATGAAGTCTTTTTCGATCATGTCACGTGTATAATGACAATCCGCCTCAATGTGCTTCGTTCTCTTATGAAAAACATAGTTATTAGTACTGAATAAAGCTGTCTGATTGTCACACTGTAATTGCATAGGAAGTGGTACATCAATGCCAAGGTCAACTGGAACAGACCTGGCCCACATCATCTCTGTGCTCCTTTGTGCCATAGCTCTGTACTCTGATTCAACATTAGATATGGCAACAACAATCTGCTTCTTGTTCTTCCAGGATACTAGAGAGCCACCAATGAAGACAAATAAACCTAAGGTGGATTTTTTGTCCTTAGGATATCCTGCATAGTCTGCATCTGCACAAGCTGTAATAGTAAGAGATGTCTCTTTTCTGAACAAAAAATCTACATTTGGAGAGGACTTCAAGTATCTCAAAATCATGTGGACCGCACCCATATGCACTTGTCTAGGTTGTTCCTTGAACTGGCTGACTTGACTAATAACAAATGAAATGTCTGGCCTAGTGATGGTAACATAAAGTAGCTTTCCCACAAGCTCCATTTATCTTCTATTGTTCACTTCTTCTGTATCATCATCGTAAAGCATCATGCTTGGATCCATGGGAGTAGTAGCATGTATGCACCCATCATACATGTCCCACTTAGAAGATCTGTAGCATACTTTCTTTAGGTCATCACAAGACCCTGCTGGTTCCTGGCTAATTCTAATCCCAGACAGTACCTTAGGGTGCCAAGGTCCTTGGTGACAAACTTTGTCCAAGAAACCATTTTGCCTTGCTAATCCCATGCACATCATCTCCTGTAACATTGATATCATCAACCTATGTCATATACCATAATAACAATAGTACCTCTACATGTCTGCTGTACAAACAAAGAATTATCCGCATTCAACATCGTGAATCCCTACTTCTCAATCAAGTCTGAGAGCTTATGAAACCATGCTCTTGGACTTTGCTTGATACCATAAATGGCATGGTGAAGTCTACAGGCTTGCTAATACTCCCCTCAACAGCAAACTCAGGTGGTTGTTGCATGTGACTTCCTTCTGGAGATCACTATATAGAAACACATTCTTGACATCAAGTTGAAACAGAGGTCAATTACGTACCACAACAACAGTAAGAAGAATCCAAAGAGTGGAGTGGCGAGCAACTAGAGAGAATGTGTTTAGGTAATCCACCCCATACGTCCGGGTGAACCCCCATGCAATTAGTATGGCCTTGTAGCGATCAATAGTACCATTTGTACGGTGTTTCATGGTGAACATCCACTTGTTACTAACAATAGAGGCCCTTGAAGGAGCTGAAACTAGACTCTAGTTGTCACGACCCCAATTCCGGGTCGTCGAATCCTCCCCATATCTGGATATGATTACTCAACAATAATTTATTCAGTAATCACAACTAACATTTAGAAATAGTCTGCAATTAAAAGTATTGTAAAAGAAGTATTAATTCTTTTACATTCGTAAAATAAAGCTTACATGATACATTGTCGCACTATACCCATTTACATGTACATCAGCTGGAAGGAAATACACAAAAAGATTTCTAACTACCTTATAGAGTAAAGCTACGGTGGCTGGCTATTATATCAGCTGGCTGGATTACGAAAGTCCTTGCGATGATTCACCGATACCTGTTGGATTTTCTATAAATCATAGGATAACAATTAGCGAATGCTAAGTAATGAAGAAGAGAAAAGTAAATAAATGGTGTAATTTTGCAGAATTATTAACAGAAAAATTTCATTCATTCTCATTAGTTTAAGTTCTATTCCTTTCTATTCCACGTCAGGGATTGGTACAGGGAATTACCTCACCACTATATGGGTTCCGAAGCTGTGGACACTTTGGATTGGAGAGTGCATTGATCTAGTGAGCTTATGCTGTCACACGTCGCCTCAACCAGTCTTCCAATACTACCCTAACAATTTTCCTTCTCTTTTATTACCCTGGGTTTCAAAACCCTCAGCCTGGCAAACAAAGAGCACACCGTCCTCGAGGACCCGATTGCTTAAAACCTCATGCTAACCTTTAATCATATATACTAGTAGCTTTAAATACATGCTATCGTAACCCAGCTGTATCCAAACAGCCGTACCTCCACATGGCACGACCACATCTTCACTCAGTCAATCCGTCTAATGACAACTGAGTATCACGTATTGCAAATAATTTATTTCACGCGCTCAACATATCCAGACAACCGTGTACCACCTAGGTTTGGCTTGCTAATGCGGGTGATCTTATGGCAAGCCTAAAGGTTGCATGCCCGACCTGTAGTATCTGCTCCAAGTCATTCTTAACGAAATACGCAATCCTTTTTAGGATTCATTTCAGTACACATCAATTCCCATAATGTAATTTTTCCGTTAAGTCATCGATTTGTATATTCTTCAATATTAAATATAAACTCACATATATATATTAATTCATACGTATATATACTCATATGTATGTTTATTTTAACTCACAACCCTAACTTTTTAGGCTACTGCATCAATTCGATGCTTAGACATTATTTTAATGGGAATCACAAAACAACTTTTCACTTTTTCTCAAAAATTACCAAAATAGGGTTCTTCTTAGCGAAGAACATAAAATCAGGCATTTAAATGATATCGTATGAAAATCCAAGCAAAAGGAAGGATTTCTTTACCTAATCAAACTCTCTCTCGCATATGCAGTGTTTTTATCAAGATTCGTTTTCTGAAAGGATGATTTACGACTTCTGAAACGATCAAATTTCATTTTCTTGTCAAGAACACCAATAACGTGCCAAGAACGTGAAAAACGAACGAAGAACGCTAAGAACACGAGAAGAACACGAAGAACACGAAGAACATAATTTCTTTCAAAATTCAACAGAGCTTCCCTTTATATTAGGATATATTTTTATGAAAATTTTGGCAGAATTTCCCCTTATATTAGGATATTTTTCTAAAATTTGATAGAGTTTTCCCTTATATCAGGGCATATTTAAAAAAAAACGGAAAGAGTTTCCTTTATAAAATCACCGAGAAGAAAACAACGAAACCGAAAGAATATAATCAAACTGCAAGGGATGAAGAATCGGTAGACACACACATCTTAGAAAGTGAAGGTATGACGAATCACATGATTCACTGACGTCCATAGCCGCTTGCACCTAAGTAGGATGTTAGACAGATTTCTCTTCGAACCACAACAGAAAACGAATCGGAAAGAAAGATGAATTGAAAACTAAGCTGGAAAAAAGAAGATGAATTGAAAGTTTAACTCAAGTTAGAGCTTACTTATGAAGCCAAATAGAAGAGGACCGTACCTTCCTCCTCGTCTTTCCAACAGCGCTTCGCTAGCGCTTCTTCCTTGCCTCCCACTCCTCCTCCCGACCTCTTGACCCTAGCCTTTGGGTAATTGTGGTAGTGGAAATCATAGAGAATGAATGAGTATGGAGGGCTATTTATAGGCTTTAGAAAACTGCTAAGCATGATTAGTAAACCATGGTTTAACCCCTAACCGTAGTTGGCGACCCATGGTTTTGGTACATGGTTTTGGATAGAGCTTATCCGAAACTTAAGGCTTAAGTTATAATTTTCCAGAAGGTTTTAGATTCGCTAATGATACTTAATTAGCGTTAATCGCTATTAACTTTCAGTAATCGTGATTAACTTTCACGACTTACACTTGACTTTTACTGACCTCTGATTAGTGTTCGCTAAAGATGGTTCTCAATCCATCATTAATTTCTTTAATCGTGTTTAATTAGTCTTAATGACATCTATTAAGGGTTAATGACATAGTAAGTCTTCTTACTTCTCTTTCTTCTGAAAATCATAACAATTCAAAACGAAGTTCGATTCACACGAACACATTCCTTTGGTTTCCTCTTTTATATAGGATCCGAGAGAGGTCAAGTTCAAGGCTTTACAATTATAACAACCTTAAAGGAAGTCTTGTCCTCGGGACTTGAAATGTAGGCATAACAACCTTAAAGATGATTGAAACCATAACGACTTTAAAGAGAATGAACGATATTTCATTTATAATGAAGATATACACCATACATAGTGTTATCATTCAAACAAGTAGGGGTATTTTTCTCTCATATCTAACTCAGGTTCTCATGTGACTTATTCAAACTCTTAGTTCCGCCACAATACTTTAACTAAAGGTACCTCTTTATTCTTCAACTTCTTGATATCCCTGTCTAGTATTTGCATAGGTATTTCAAGGTATGTCAAGTCTGGCTCAACTTGCAGATCATCATGGCTTATCTTATGTTCAGGATCCTGAATATACTTTCTCAGATTTGATACATGAAAAACATCATGTATGGCCGAAAGATGCAAAGGAAGTGCAAGTCTATATGCAACAAGGCCCTAAATGTCGGTTTCGATCACCATTTCGGTGTGGACCAAAACAGAATTTCGGTGGAATTTCGACCGAAATTTCGGTCATTTCTTGTACTAGGACCCCCATATTTCGGTCATTTCAGCCATTTCGGTCGACTTTCAATTTCGACTGGATATCGATATTCGACAGAAATTCGACCGAATTTCGCTGAAATTTGAGGCCATGATATGCAACTTTTCCCAACCTGTTGAATAATTTCAAAGAGACCCACAAACATGGGTGCCAACTTCTCACGCAAGCCAAATCTCTGAACTCCCTTCATAGGCGATACTTTGTGGAATACAAAGTCACCTACCTCAAACTCAAAGTCTCTTCGCCTGGTATCAGTATAGCTTTTCTAGCGACTCTGAGTAATTATTAGTCTTTTTCGAGCAAGCTCTATAGCTTCCAGTGTCTTGTGGAGTCTATCTGAATCGTAAAAGTTCTTTATGCCGACCTCTTGCCAATAAAGAAGAGTAGTACACCTACATCCATATAGTGCTTCAAACGTTATCATGCCAATACTTGTATGGTAACTATTGTTGTAGGTGAATTTTGCAAGAGGCAAATGTTTAATTCATGATCTCTTTCATTCTAAGGCATATGCTCGCAACATATCCTTTAAAGTCTAAATTATACATTCTGATTGACCATCTGTTTGCGGATGATATGCTGTGCTTAAGCATAACTGTGTACTTAAAGCTTTCATGAAGTTCTCCCAATAGTGTGAGGTGAATTGTGAATCTCGATCGAAAATTACCTCTTTTGGGATATCATGGAGACAGATCACATGTATAATATATAACTCAACAAGCTAGCTTAGAGTGGAGGATAAGCTTGTTATTATAAAGTGTGCTACCTTGGTTAGACGATCTATTATAACCTATATACTATCCTTACCACCAGTCATCCGAGGTAAGCCAGTAACGAAGTCCATGGAAATGCTTTCCCATTTCCATTTAAGGATAAAGAGAGGTTGCAAAAATCCTGGTGGCTTTTGATGCGGAGCCTTTACATGTTGGCAAGTGAAACATGAATTCACAAACTCACTAATATCTTTCTTCATTCCCAGCCACGAAAAGTTCGAATATAGATCCTTATACATCTTTGTAATTCCTGGATGAATAGATAATCAAGAACATTGCGCTTCACGTAAGATATCATTCCTCAATTCAGGTGTATTTAATACACAAATTCTGTGATGGTTATACAATAACCCAACTTGTATATGGAATCGCTATATCTCATTCTTTTCTAGTTGTTGTCTCACGTCTTTAAGGACTGGATCATCCTCCTGTCCTTTCTTTATTCTATCTCATATCTCTGGTTTGTGTCTGTGAAGAATAGTTATAGTATTAATACTACTATCAAATGATTTCCATTCACTCAACGTTGATAGTAAACCCCAGAAGTGGATAAAACTCACCAACCCAGGTGAATAAGTTCTTCTGCTATGGGCATTTACTACGACGTTCCCTTACAATAATGGTAGAAGATGGTGCAATCATAGTCCTTTAACAGTAGGGGATGGTGCAATCATAGTCCTTTAACAGCTCTAGCCACCGTCTCTGTCTCATATTGAGCTCTTTCCGATCAAACAAATATTTCAAGCTTTTATATTCGATGAAGATTTCAAAATTAATACTATAAAGGTAGTGTCTCCATATCTTTAAAGTAAAGACTATGATAGCTAATTCAAGATCATGTGTCGGGTAGTTTCTCTCATGTGTCCTGAGTTGTCACAATGCATAAGCAACTACATTACCATATTGCATAAAAACTACCCCAAGTCCTTCTCTAGATGCATCAGTGTACACTGTAAACCCTTTAGTATCAGAGGATAGAGTAATGATAGGTGCAGATGTTGCCTTTTGGACTGACAAAAGCCCCAGTAGCCTTCATGGATCTCTTGAATAGAGTATTCAAGGAGTTCCTATTATCACTTTGTAGTAATCTTTATTGATGACGTACTTATTTACTCCAAGGATAAGTACCGGCATGAACACCATCTCAGGCAGGCACTTGAAACACTAAGGAAGAACAAATTGTATGATAAATATAGCAAATGTGACTTCTAGCTATCTGAAGTATCCTTCTTAGGTCATGTTATTTCTGGGGAAGGTATATCAATTGATCCTACAAAAGTTAGTGCAGTGATGAGTTGGGAACGTCCGAAGACTGTCACAGAAATACGATCTTTTGTAGGTCTAGCTGGGTATTATATAAGATTCGTGAAGGACTTTTCACGAATAGCATTGCCAATGACTAGGCTGACTCAGAAGAAAGTCCCATTTATATTGCCTGATGCATGCGAAACTAATTTTTAGATACTGAAAAAATACCTCATAAAAAAATTCATAATGTTCATATCTAGTTTGAAAGGCTATGTCTTGGGGATATCCGCATCTTTAATTTTCAACTGATGGTATCTAGATCTTAAATCAATGTTGGAATACATAGTTGAACCCTTCAACTGATCAACGATACTTGTAGTCGTTCTTTATTGGCAGAAGATGCTTGTTCTTTACTGTCCTCTTGTTTAGCTGTCTATTATCAATGCACGACCGCATCGACCCATCTTTCTTCCTTACAAACAAAACATGTGCACTCCATGGTGAAGTATTAGGATGAATGAATCTTTATCTAGCATTTCTTATAACTGTACCTTTAACTCTCGTAACTCAGTTGGTGCCATCTTATATTGAGGGACATTGATTTTAAATTCAATCTCTCCTTTATGTGGTAATCCAGGTAGTTCATCTGGAAATACATCAGGAAACGTGCATACTATAGGTACATCTTCTATCATTCCATCCGACCATGATGTAGTGGATACATAAGCTAAATAGCCTTGGCACCCTTTCTCTAACAATTGTTGTGCCTTCAGAGTAGAGATGTATTTGACATCGTTATTGAATGTCTTTCCAATAAACTGGAACTCTATCGAGTTAGGAATGTGGAAAGTTACTGTCTTCTGGAAACAATTAAGGCATGCATGCTGCCTTTCTAGCTAGTCCATTTCGAGGATGAGATTAAACTAAAGTCATCCATTTCAATAATAAGTAGGGAAATAGGTAGCTGATCCTCTGCTATCAGTACTACACAATTATTTAGGATTTCTCGGATTATAAATACTTGTCCTTCGGGTTCCTTGATCAGATAGGATTGTTGTACTTTTATTGGTATTTTACCCAAAGTGAGTACTAGCCATCGAGTAATAAATGAATGTGAAGCATCGGGATCAAACAAGACATGTACTGAAAAATCATGAATAGTAACGATACCTCGTACGACCATGCCTGAGTTGTAGGCTTGTTCTTCAGTGATTGCATTGAACTGGCCATTAGGAATAGGCAAGCTAGAACCCGCAATGCTTTATGGTGGTTGCTGTATAGGAGACGGCTCTTGTGAGCCCTGACCTCTACCCTGTCTTCCTCTGTTGTTGCTCCATTGCTTGGGATGGAAGTTACACTGTTTATTAGGGTTGGTTTAAACCTCGAAACCTCTCAACTTTAGACAATCTTTCTTGATGTAGTCTTCCTGATGACAGTAAAAACACGCACGTATTCTTGTCTGAGCTGAAGACTTAACCACAGAGGTAGTAGCTCCTGCTGCTGAGTCACGAGGATATAGTGGAGGTCTTGAGAAACTCCCTCTTCCTGATAATTCCTGGCCCAAGATCTGTGGGCTTTTATACTAGAGTCAACTAGATGATATCGACGATCTTTGCGGTTACAATTCGGCTTACGTTTGGATGGTCCACCAGTAAAGTGTGAGCTTCTTCTATGACGATTTTCATCCCTCTCCATCTCAACATGAGAGGTGATATCCATGGCTTCTTCAATAGTAGTGGCTCTAAAAACTTTAAGCTTCTCTCTAAGATCTCCTTAGAGCCCACTAACAAATTTGGAAAGACATTCATGTGGTGAAGCTTATACAGCTGGGGAGTAACATAACAGCTCCGTAAAGTCAATATGATAACCGTACATTCTTGGAACCTTGGGTCAGAGAAGCCAACTCCCTCCTCTTCAGTTCTTCCCAATGAGAGGGACATAAGAGGGCTCGGAACCTCTCTTCAAAGACATCCCATGGACATGATCTACTAATTTCTTGGAAATGGCTCTCCACCATCGTCTTGCATAGTTTGCTAGGGAGTAATCAGCAAAGTGCACCCAAGTGTTTGTTGGTGCATGTATTATTCTCACCATCCTGTTGACATCATCAAGGCATAATTCTACCTTAGCATGTGTCTCTATGCCTTTAAATCGAGGTATCTTTCTTTTTCGGTAATTGTCCAGTAGTTTTTGGTGTCTAAGAAGAGCTCTCTCAATTGCTCCTTCAGCAGGGGTAGGAGTAGACTCAATGGAAGGATGATAACTAGATTCTTCCTCAGAAAGGTGGACAGAACCCTCAACTCTAGCATCCACAGGTTTGGATGCCTCAGGTCTCTCAGCTTGTGCATTGAGCCTCTCCTGTAGTGCATGTTGCTTTTGCCTCATCTCTTCGAGCATTATCATCATAACTGCTAATTTCCTAGGACATGTGATTAGTGTTCGCTAAAGATCACTAGCGGTTCTCAATCTACCACTAGTTTCTTTAATCGTGTTCAATTAGTCTTAATGACAATAATTAAGGTACATCATGTCTCTTTACTTCTCTTTCTTCTGAAAATCATAACCAATTCAAAACGAAGTCCGATTCACACGAAACAAATTCCTTTGGTTTCCTCTTGATGACCCGGATCTTATGATATAGGATCCGCGAGAGGCCAAGTTCAAGGCTTTACACCAGGTGTCATGCGACTGCAACACGACCATCTCTTCTTTCATGGCAAGTTGTCGCCGATTGTCTCGCAAAGCCTCATGATAATTCCGTGGAATTTCCACGGCTGAAAGTCCAACATCAAACCTCCTGAAGTCCGCAGTCAAGCGGTCCAAATAAACATGGGAACCAAGAGGATACAATGCATACGTACGCCTCTGCTTCCTAACTGCAATAGGCATATCCAGGTCATTGAGAATCTCCTCAATCTATGTACCATCATCATGCAAAGATACTTGTTCAGATGGTGCAATATACGACTGCAATGACAAATCTTAAGAGCCGTCGGTAGAAATAATATGTTGAGAATATACTTGGGGCGTGCTGGATGACCGAGGAGGCCCATGAGCAGAGGAAGGCCTACGAATGTAGAATCGTGGCAAAAAACTGAGCTGGGGTACTGGGTGGTGGTGGTATAAGAGGTGGCGGTACGAGAGGAGGTGGTAATGCTGGTGATACAACATGTGGGGATGGTGATGTGGTTATGGTAGTAGGAGGTAGTGGGATGTAGACCTCTTCTCCAGAGTGAACTAGAATTAATCTATCACCTGTAGGAGAAAAATACATTAACAGACTCAAAAAAGGCAACATCCACAATCGCGTAGTACTTCCTGCAAAGGGGATCATAACATCTACATCCCTTATGTGTCCTGGAATACCTCACAAAAATACATTTGACAACTCTAGGAGAGAGCTTGTCAAGATCGGGTGACAACTAGTGCACAATAGCAACTGAACCAAACACACGAGGAGTGAGTGAGAACAAATCCTTCTCTGGAAATGCAAATGAGAATGAAAATTTCTCACCTAAAACGGAAAAGGCCATGCATACACTAAATAGTAAGCAGAAAGAACTGCATCTCCCCAAATCGAATGTAGAGTACGACTCTGAATAAGAGGAGTCTGAGTCACATCAAGCAATGCGATGCTTACATTCGTCGACACCATTTTGTGGGACATATAAGCACATGAGGTTTGATAAACGATGCCAAGTGATGAGAACAATCACAAAAGCCCAAGTGTGCAAAATTCCAAGGCATTGTAGATTCACAAATTTAACAGTAGAGGAAAAAAATATTCTTTACTTCGTTTATAAAAGATTTTATCATGATCCCAACATCTGACTTATTTTTTAACAAGAAAACTCAAGATAATCTAAATAAATCATCTACAACCACAAGATAAAACATGTGTCCATGGTGATCAGGAGCACGACTCGGACCCCAAATGCCTATATGAATCAACTTAAAAAGGGAGCTATTTCTCCGACTCTGACAACTTGGAAATGCAGACCGGTGATACTTCCTAACTGATAAGCCTCGCACTTGAAAGAGGAGCGAGGAGAACTCCGAGGGAGGACGTGATGCATTTTCTGGAGATGAAGATGACCAAAGCACATATGCCACATAATGGAGAGACTGATCATGTGAGAATAGGCGAGACACCAACATATGGAGTTCAGATTAGTCGATAGAAGCTGCCCTGCTCACGGTCACATTCAGTCACCCTGCTCGTAAGAATGTCATGAAACACAAGTGAAGATGTATCAAAAACAGTATGGCAATGAAAGTCCTTAGTAATCTGACTAATCGACAGTAAGTTCATTGAAAAATCAAGAGCATGAAGCACATTCTGTAGACGCATAGATGGTGTTAGACTGATCTCCCCCTTGCAACTGGAGAGTGAGTTCCATCAACTATGATAACAGATCTCCTAAGGGGTAGCTATCTGTATACTGCAAACTGACTTCTGTCTCCACACATATGATGGGATCCACCGGAGTCCATAATCCATTCTATCATGTCAGTTCTATGACAACTGGTAAGAGCATATGTACTACCTGAGGTACTGGTAGACACAAAAGCTGAAACATCTGAATGGCTTCCCTGAGTAGTCGACAATGCATGAGAACCAACTGGATGTATAATCTCTCTCAGGAGAGCAATAAAGTCTTCAAATATCTGATTAGACACGGAAGCTGCAGGAGGCTTAACCTGTTAAGATGCACGAGCAGAAGCTGGAAAACCATGCTTGGAGTAGCATGTATCCTCCGAGTGACCAAGATGATGACAATAGATGCATGGCTAACGAACACGTCCTCCCCTACCTTGAGGACCACGATCGTGAATTACCGAAGTGCCTCCTCTACCGCGAGATGCGAACATCGCCGAGGAGGTTTGGGTAGAGACAGACGATGGAACAATGATCTTGCTAAGCCTGCGATGTGCCTCTTTCATGGGAGGGATGGTAGTATTCGCAAGTATCTGTGAATGAGCATCATATTTCGAGTCAAGTGATGCCAAAAACACGCCAACATAGTAGCATTGGCTTCTGCTGCTCCGAGGTGGCTGCGGGAGGCATGAAGCTGTGAAGCTTATCGAACATTCCATGAAGAGACGTGTACAAAGACTGCAGAGGGTGACCGTTCTGCTTTACTATAAATATTGTAGAGATAGTTATTATTATTATGTTATGTACCTCTTCGTTATTTCTTTGTCGTTTATGGACTACTGTGTACTTTACCCTTAAGGTCTCTCCCTATATAAGAGAGCTTAGGGTTTCTCTGAATGAAAATCCAAGTTTTTTCTTCCAACATGGTATCAGAGCCGCCCTAGGGCTCTCTCTCCCTCTCCCCACCCGCCGCCCTCTCCTCTCACACCGTATCCCTGCGCCGATCCCCGGCCCTCCCCGGCGTTCCTATCGCCCCTCCCTCCCCAGCGGGCCCCTTCCCGCCGCCAACTAGCCCCCAGCCCGCCGCCACCAGTCCCCAGGCGGACCCCAGCTCGCCGCCACCAGTCCCCAGGCGGACCCCCTCCCGCCACCGATCCTCACAGTCACCGCCCTCCCCAGGCGGCCTCCTTGCTGCGCCGCCACCACTTGGGCAGTACTACACTCCAGCCGCTAGGCCTATAGGCGGCTTCCTGTCCCGCCGCTAGCTCCTTACGCGGCCTCATCTCCGGCGTGCCCTAGCCACCCTCGTTTCTTCCACTGGATAGATGGATTTGAGTGCGTAACGTCTACATACGCACTCGAATCCAATGCAGTTTGTGTAGACATTCATTACCTTGTCTACAAACCCTAGTTCTTCTTTAGCGGCAGTATGTCAGAATCAAAGGTCGATATGCCCTCCACCGACGCATTCAAAGGTCACGCGCCAATGGTGAAGATGGACGGGTCGAATTATGAGCTCTGGGCAATGCAGTTCATGAGCCTCATGAAGTCAAATTGTAAGAAGCACATTCTTACCGAGGATGAGCTCCGCAGAGAAGACATGGATATATGCCTCATGGGAGGCTGATGACTCCTACGCAAAGGTCTGGTTGTCTGGTACATTGACGATGGAGATTGCTAATGATGTCCTCCATCAACCCACTGCCCAAGCGATGTGGGATATTCTCGCCGCTACATATTCGCAGGTGCGAAATGAGACCAAGATGTTACAACTTCAGCATGACATTTTCACAATGAAGCAGAGCGGCAGACCTCTTCACTCCTTATACACATCCCTGAGAGGGATGTTTGAGAAGTTATACAGTACTATCCCACTCACAGCTACTCTTGAACAACAGAAGACATTTCGGAACGCCACCATGGTGGGTGTTCTACCTGCGGCCCTTGATCCTGAATATGACGCCGCCCGGTCTCAGATCCTAGCCGATGCAGTTATTCCTTCAGTAGAGGATGTTTACAGGAGACTCAGTCGCATTACAGTTTCTTCCAGCTCTTCTACTCCACCCCCATCAGCGATGGCAGTCTCGCGTGGGAGAGGTGGCCCGTCTTCTGGTCGTGGACATGGACGTGGATGTGGACCCCAGGGAAGGGGTGGTCGCTTCAGTCAAACATGTTCCTATTGTCACCGCACAGGATACTCGGAGGAGACATGCTATTCTAAGCATGGGTTCCCAGCATCGGCACGTGTTGCAGAGCATTCTCAGTCCCTGGTGCCTTCTACTGCAGATAATCGTTTTGAGGAACTTGTGGCGCGTCTCCGAGATATTATGGCACATTCATATGGTGATTCGTCTGGTGGACCTTCAGATGTTGCTGCTACAGCCTCCGCCAGTTCATCTGCTGCTGCTCGTACCTCAGGTAGATCTACTGCATTTACACCGTCTCATGATATCTCTGATTGGGTTATAGATTAGGGAGCCCACGCATCTTCTCTGCCGAGATAGAGACAGAGTACAGTCCTACAGGGACATTTCTCACGGCCGCTCAGTGCAGATCGCGGATGGTACTCATTCCCCTCTGTTGGACGGGGGGGGGGTCTTCCTATCCTCCACTATGCATCTACAGAATGTCCTACATGCTCCTGAGTTCTCGATGAATCTGTTGTCTAGTAGTCAGATTACGAAGGATTTGCATTGTCGTACTATATTTGACCCGTCTTCTCTTATTTTTCAGGACATACTAACGGGCAGGGTGATTGACTTTGGGTCTGAGTAGAATGGTCTATATCGGCTGGTTCGGGATTCCTATGCTGGCGTCTCCTCTCATTCTGCCGGACCAGTTTCTCCGTACATCTGGCATCTCCGTTTTGGTCACCTTCCGCTCCAGAAAATGTGCCATCTTCTGCCCCAAATCTCTCCTAGTTCGTCCTTTCGCTGTGAAGCATGTCAGTTGGGAAAGCATTATCGGTCGAGCTTTCCTAGTCGTCAGAGTCAGAGCAGTAGCTCCCCATTCGAGTTGTTACATACAGATATATGGGGTCCGAGTCGTGTACCCGATCATCAGGGGCACATATTTTATCCTGTGGTAGTGGATGATTTCTCTCGTGTATCATGGGTCTTTCTTTTGAAAAATAAATCTGAAGCAGGAGATGTGATCAAGAATTTAATTAATGAAGTGCACAATGTTTTCTCTTCTTCAGTCAAATATGTTCGGACAGATAATGCCCTAGAATTTTGCACACGGTCACTTTCTCAAGTTCTTTCATCAAAGGGCGTTATTCACCAAACCACTTGTGCATATACATCTCAACAGAATGGTGTGGCGGAAAGAAAGCATCGCCATCTCCTGGATATTACTCGAACCCTGTTGATTCAGAGTTGTGCTCCTATTTCTTTCTGGGGGGATGCTGTTCTTACTGCATGTTATCTGGTCAGTCGAATGCCATCTTCTGTTCTTGGTGAGAAGATACCTATTTCTCTTATTTTTTCCTGACAAGGAATTATTCTCACTGACTCCACGTGTCTTTGGTACTGCTGTGGCATTTGTTCATCTTCTGTCTCCCGGACTTGACAAACTCTTTCCTAGAGCAGTCAAGTGTGTCTTTGTTGGTTATTTCAGGACTCAGAAGGGCTACCGGTGTTATGATCCTATAAATAAGAAGTACTTCGTGAGTGCTGATGTCACTTTCTTTGAGTCTGTCATGTATTTTTCTCCTGCAGGTGACAGACTGGTACCATCCACTACCAATGATGACGTTTACGTTCCTCCACCACCTACTTGGAGTTCACCTGAGTCTCCTCCTGTTCCTGCCTCCACGTCAGCTCCACCACCACCACCACCTCCTCCTCCACCTCTTCCACGACCTCCCATTTCACCTCTACCAAAATTCTATACGTGTCGGTCAGGTCCTGCTCAGGCTACACGTTAGCCACCCATCACGCCTCAGGTATGTTCAGATAGCATTACTACTGACGGGTCAGATTTGGTACATGTGCAAGATTCTTCAGTATAGGAAGACACTAGACCATCCAGTGCAGCAGATGATGATCTTGATATTCCGATTGCTATTCGGAAGTAGAAGCGGATGTGTGCCTCTTATCCATTTGCATCACAGGTTTTGTTTCACCGTCTCACTGGTGACTTTCAGAGATTTGCTTCGGCCTTGTCTTCCGTGGATATACCACGGACCTACCAGGAAGCTTTGAAGAGTGATTGCTGGAGATTAGCTATGGAAGAAGAGATGCGTGCATTGCAGTCCCGTGGCACATGGTCTTTTGGTTCCTGCTCCTCCTGATGCATCTATTGTGAGCTGTAAGTGGGTCTTCATAGTTAAATATCATGCAGATGGCACTTTGGATCGGTACAAAGCACGTTTGGTCGCGCGTGGGTTTACACAGACCTATGTCGTAGACTACATGGATACTTTCTCTCCAGTGGCTAGACATTCTACCCTTCGCATTCTTTTATCTGTGGCCGTGGTTCTGAATGGAGTATATCTCAACTGGATGTCAAGAATGCATTTCTGTATGGGGATCTACAGGACGAAGTCTACATGCATCAACCGCTTGGGTTTACTATTGAGGGGGAGAAGCATATGGTCTGTAGACTTCACAAGGCAATATATGGCCTCAAATAGAGTCTGAGAGCATGGTTCCAGAAGCTTTCCAACCTTATTGAGCAACAGGGATTCAAGAGGTCAAATGCAGTCCACTCGTTGTTTGTCCAGAAGTCATCGGCAGGTACGGTTGTTATCATGGTCTATGTTGATGATATTCTTGTTACAGGAGATGATGGTCGGGGCATAGAAAGGGCGAAGGCATTCCTAGGCCGTCAGTTTGTTACAAAGGATCTTGGAACCCTAAGATATTTTCTGGGGTTGGAATTTGCAAGGAATGCACAGGGCTTGGTGATGACCCAACGAAGTACATTACAGACTTCCTGATTGAGACAGGCATGGGTGGATGCAAACCATCAAGTATTCCCATGGACCCTAGCATGAAATTGTATGATGGTGATACTGATGAAGTGGATAAGAGGAGATATAGAGAAATGGTGGGAAAACTCCTTTATATTACCATAACTCGTCCGGATATTGCATTTGCAGTAAGCAGGGTGAGTCAATTTGTGGAGCAGCCAAGACAAGTTCACATGGATGCTATATACATGATACTGAGGTATCTGAAGTCTTCTCCAGGTTCAGGGTTGCTGTTCAGAAAGGGCACAGATTTATCTATCTCAGCGTGTGCAGACGCCGATTATGCAGGATGCCCTAAGGATCGAAAATGAACCTCAGGATTCGCAGTTTTTGTTGGAGGCTCTCTGGTTTCTTGGAAAAGCAAGAAACAAACTGTTGTGGCAAGGTCCAGTGCCGAATCCGAATATAGGGCCATGGCTCAAGCCAGCACAGAAATGATGTGGGTTCGATCCGTACTAGAAGATCTACATGTAGCTGTGCCTCTAACCATGAAGCTTCAGTGTGACAATCAGGCAGCCTTGTTCATTGCCAACAATCCAGCTTTTCATGAAAGAACCAAGCATATTGAAGTTGACTGCCATTACACTAGAGACTTGATCCAGAGAGGATTGATATCTACTACGTATGTGAGCTCAGGAGATCAGACTGCAGATGTATTCACCAAGCCATTGCTCAGAGGACCTTTTCAGAGATGTTCATCCAAGCTGAGCATGATAGACATCTATGCTCCACCTTGAGGGGGAGTGTAGAGATAGTTATTATTATTATTATGTTATGTACCTCTTCGTTATTTCTTTGTCGTTTATGGACTACTTTGTACTTTACCCTAAGGTCTCTCCCTATATAAGAGAGCCTAGGGTTTCTCTGAATGAAAATCCAAGTTTTTTCTTCCAACAAATATGTCATGCTATAACTGCAGAATCTTTGTCTCATTTTTCGCCTGAGAGTATATAGCGGTGATAATGTCCCAATCACCTTGATGATGGGCTGGTGCAGAACATCATTGACGATTTCTACTGTCAGTATGCCTGACAACCATACACGTGCATAAGCATCATCAACCTCCCATGAGGCATTCACCCCGGTCTTATTAATCGGCTCCTTATTAGTAAGAATATGTTTCTTACCCGTAGATTGCATTAGGCTCATGAATTGCATGACCTATAGTCGTGGAAGGCCGTATCAATATCGATATCGTTTCGATATCGTATCGATATGATATTTCGACGATATATCGCCGAAATATCGCCCATATCGACGAGCCTTTGTGAAGAAAATGCTTGGAAATCGAGATATATCGGCATATCGGTCCCATGTCGATATCGATATATCGGAGATATATCGCCGATATTTCCTTCCATGCCTATAGTTCATAATTCGTCCTGTCCATCTTCATTATTGGCGATGGATCTCGAAAAGTGCATGTGACAAGGATATCGACTTTGCTTTCTCACATATTTTCAGATTTGAAGACAGGTTTGTAGACCAAAGAATTCTGTTTACACCGACATGTAGGGAAGTGGTTGCATGTATAGACTCAAGATGCAACCATTCCCATCCTCTTTATACGGTGTCTTGCACAAACATGTGATTTATGAATTTGAAAATCACCCACAAAGCACCAAAATCAGATCGTCGTGATCATGCAATCACGTTCTCATAGCCCTAGGAGAGGGTAAATGGGCCGAGGTTGCACCCTACGTAGCAGCAACAACCGTTGGGAGGGCTTCTTGTGACGTCACTAGCTGCCTACGGTGGGAGAGGCCACTAGTGAGCGATGATAGCCGTTGTAGCGGCCTGAAGCATCGTTGGCGGGCGACAACGGTCGTGTAGGACGACTTGGAGTGCTGCTTTGGGCAGCAACAACCACGTGGAGCGACCGAAGTACCGTTGGGAGGGCGCCGAAAGCTGCTAGAGCGGCTTAGGTGTTGCTCTGTGCAGTAATGAGTGAGAGCGAGAGAGGCGGATGGTTGGGTAGGGTTTTGGGCATGAGGGCTTTGGTCTAGGACTACCGCTCTGATACCATGTTGAGAGAAACGAATAATCTTATTGCTCAAAGGAACCCCATGGCTCTCTTATATAATATAGAAGAAAGAAACAAAGAATTTAAAAATAGTACTATAACATAAAAATATCTCTACAATGTTTATGGATGGAAGCACTCTAGTTGTCGACGCCCGAGCAAATTATTGGTATAACGGTCGAAGACCAGACAAAACGACAGAGGCTGGGTGCTAGGTAGGCGACCGACATTTCCTCTGAGGTTTCCTATTAAAAATAGAAACATGAAGATATGAAGGGGCTCACTACTTTTAGGATATATATGTAGTTGGCACGATATCTATGGCTGGTACAATATCACCCTTTGTCTTTGCAATAATATGACTATCAGAGGAGTACCCCCCTCAAACGTAGACGTTAGAGCATGCTCATGAGGGGAAGGACAAGGAGGAGGGAGAGGAATCCGAACTTCTACGTTGATGGGTATGGACAATGGGGTATATACATGGGCACCAGAACTCGAAAAAGGGAACATACTCAAAAAATATCATGTTGGCACTAATATAGTGCCTACTTGATCGTGTGTCATAACAACAATACCCCTGCTGGTTCCTCGCATACCCCAAGAAAACAAACTTTTTTGATCGAGCCGCAAGTTTGTCCTTTCTAAACCAAGAAGATTAATGAAAACAACACAACCGAAAGCATTAGAGAGATAGGAAACACATTTCCTTGGATACGACACCTATATGGGATTTACTCCTCAATAGAACTGCATGTCATGCAATTGATAAGGAAGGCAACATTCAGAATTACATCCCCCCATTGTGTATTAGGAAAAACATAGTGAAGAAGTAGGGTACAAGTAACATCAAGAATGTGGTAGTGCTTGCGTTCGACCACCCCATTTTGCTAAGAAGTGTGGCTACAGGAGGTCTGATGAATAATGTCTTGATAAGAAAAGATAGAGAGCAAGTCATGAGATAAAAACTCTCTAACATTATCAGAACGGAACATTTTCATATTGGCAACAATTTGATTTTTTATTTCACTAAGAAAAGAATAAAGAGATCACTTTAGGAGATCTAACTAGTAGTAAAAGGTTATAAAGGGATACAAAGGAAGTAGATGAGTCTTTGAAGGATATGAAATATGAGAAAGGTGTAGGACCTGATGACATTCCTATAAAAGTATGGAGAGTTATAGGTGAATGTGGTTTGGCATGGCTCTCAAATTTGTTCAATATTATTTGGCGAAGCAAGAAAATGTCTGAAGAATGGAGGAGAAGCATCACAATGCCTCTTTATAAAAATGAAGACATTCAAAATTGTTCGAATTACATATGTATCAAAATGATGAGTCCACTATGAAAATTTGGGAACTTGTGATTGAAAGAAGGTTGAGGCAAGTTTCCAAAGTAACAAAAAACCCATTCAGATTGATGTCAGGTCGCTCAGCTATTGAAGCTATCCACTTATTAAGGAATGGATATTTATAGAGCTAAAAGGAAGAACCTTCATATGTTTTTTATTGATTTGGAGAAAGCGTATGATTCAGTCCCACGAGAAATTTTGTGGAGAGTTTTGGAGAAGAAACAAGTACC
Source organism: Ottelia alismoides (assembly GCA_037367405.1). NCBI lineage: Eukaryota > Viridiplantae > Streptophyta > Magnoliopsida > Alismatales > Hydrocharitaceae > Ottelia > Ottelia alismoides. The sequence continues at coordinate 45,110 of JAZKJV010011102.1, forward strand.
TGACTTGCACATTAACCTTATAAAAGATATGTATGATGAGGCTTCATCTTGTGTAAGGATCTAATTTGGGAAGATTGATTGTTTTGACATCAGCATCGATCTGCACCAAGGTTTAGCTTTGAGTTCATTCCTTTTTACTTTGATTATGGACAAGTTGACCAGTCACATCTAGGATGAGATACCTTGGTATATGTTGTTTGCTGATGATATTGTGTTGATTGATGAGATAGAGTTGGAGTAAGTGCGAAGCTTGAGGTTTGGAGGCATGCCTTGGAGACTAAATGATTTCATTTCAGTAGGGTTAAAGCGTAATATATGGAGTGGTAATTTGATGGAAGGAGTGGTGAAGGAATCAAGGTGAAAATTGGAGATATTAACATTCAAAATAAATATTCTTTTAGATACATGGGATCTATTTTGCAACATGATGGGGGAAATCGGTGGAGATGTTGCTCATAAAATAAATGCATGTTGGCTAAAGTAGAGAGGAACCTTGACCATTCTATGTGATAATAAAACTCCTTTGAAAATCAAAGGAAGTATTATAAAGCAACCATGAGACCTATTGTGCTCTATGGATCTGAATGTTGGCATGCTAACCATAGACATGTGCAGGGAATGGCATTAGTAGAAATGAAAATGATAAGGTGGATGTATGGGTCATACACGAAAAGGTCGGATTCAGAATGATGCGATTATAAGGAAAGTTGGTGTCGCTCTAATAGATGATAAGATGAGAGAAAATCGTTTAAGATGGTTTAGCCGCTTGCAAAGGAGGCCGCTGATGCGTCAGTTAGAAGATATGAGATTTGGTATGTTGACCCGGTTACGAGAGTGCGAGGGAAGACTCAAGAAGTGTTGGAATGAGACAATCTGAAGGGATCTTAGTTATTTGGATCTAAGCTTGAGAATGACACAAGACAGATCTGAATGAAGGCAAAGAATCCATGTAGCCAACCCTACTTAATGTGGGAAAGGCATTGTTGGTGTACTAAGAAAAACAGAAATTTTATATTTAACATCGGACTTATTTTTCAAAAGAAAAACCTAAGACACATGTGAGAAATCATCTGTCCGCCTTAGGATGCTTTCTAAAGTGGACCTAATGAAGGATGGAGGTGGTTGGGTGGAAGTTCGTCGTCGGAAGCGTGATGAGAAGGTTGCAGGGAGCTGTGCTCCCCGCGGTGCAAGCAGGCCTCTTCCCTTCGGGAGGGGTTGTTTTCGATGCAGCTCGCTTGGGCACTGGGTGAGTCAATTGTAGAGAACCAATCCGATGCTTTGTTTTGGTTTTGCACATCGAAGCAAGAATTGCGGTGCAGGAGTCCGTCCAGAGGCGGCGATGATCAATCCTGCGGAGTCGGCGTGCTTCCTAGTGGGTGAGGGTGGCGGCAATGAGGTCCTGTTCATGGGGACCTCGGATGTGGGCACATGGCAACGAAGGGCAGGCTTAAGGGGGTGTCGCTTCCTTAACGCAATGGAAGGATCTGGCTCGAGGCTTGAGAGGATACGAGGCAAATGAGTTGTCCTTCTCGCGCTCGGGGAGGTCGTTTCTTAGATGGAGACATACGCGGTCTGACAATGACATGCTAACATCTCGGTGCTTGAGTCTTGTGAGGGTGAGGGGGATCCCCTTTCTCTGGCAGAACCTGAGCCGAGTGCGGCAACTGTTGAGATTGTTGAGATAATTATGGTAGTTGTTGAGATAATTATGTTAGTTTTCTATTTCTGGTATGTCTCTCTTATGTAATTAACCCAGGGCTTTTCTCCTATATAAGAGAGCCCTAGGATCTCTTCTATGATATGAAAAACGTTTCTCCCAACATGGTATCAGAGCAACGGTCCTAGACCGGGGTTCCCGTATCCCACCCAAACACTAACCCTTCCCCCCCTCCCCTCCTCCTAGCGCCGCCGAGGCTCCTGCGCTGCGGGGTTCCCCTCCCCAGCCGCCTGCGCCCTCCCAGCCCCTTCTTTTCTGCCGCCGAAGGGCATACCACTTCCTGCATGTTGCTGGAGTATCCAGCAGCGGCCTAGAGCACTCCGGGTGCTTGTTCAATGATCTGAAATCGGTATTCCAGCCCCTGTTCTGAAATATATTGGTCTGATTTTGATTGGTGGTGGTGTTTTTTGTCTTCCATCTAACATCTAATACCACCAAAACACAATAAAATTCATTCGGATGGTTGTATGAGTCTACACATACAATCACTCCTCTTCATGATTGTGTAGACATTTGTTTTCGATTGATCTACTGCTCCGTTGTCCACGGTTCATCTTCTTGATACAATGTCCGACATCAAAAGTTACGTGTTCTCTTCTTCGGGTGCATTCAAAGGACCTGCACCAATGGTCAAGATGGATGGGACCAACTATGAACTATGGTCCATGCAGTTTCACATTCTTATGCAGTGCCACAACAAAGAACACATTCTCACCGAATCCGAACCGGCGGACAAAACTGGAACCAGTGCTTCGTGGAAGCAAGATGATGCTTATGCTCGTATTTGGCTCTCCGGGACGCTCACTACGGAGATTGCCAACGATATTGTTAACCAACCCACCGCAAAGGCTATATGGGATATCTTAGCAGCCACATATGGGCAAGCCAAGAACGAGAGCAAGATTCTTCAGTTACAGTTTGTCATTTTCTCGACCAAACAGAATGGTCGCCCGCTTCATGTGCATTTTTCCCATCTTCGAGGCATGTTTGAACGCCTCCACAGCTTCATGCCTTCACCGCCAGCACCGAGCAGCAACAACAGTATCGGAATACCACCATGACGGGGGTTTTCCTATCCTCTCTTGATTCCGAGTACGATGCAGCACGTACACAACTCCTAACGGGAGAGACGATACCTCCTATGGAAGAAGTGTACAAGCGACTGAGTCGGATTACTATTACTCCCACTACTGTCGCTCCAACTCCTTCTGCTATGGCTGCCTCACGCGAAAGGGGAGGGGCTTCCCAGTTTAGAGGACGTGGTCCTCGTGGTCGTGGTGGAGGCCGTCCCCGTGGTCCATGTTCCTTTTGCCATCGTCCAGGGCATTCTGAAGAGACATGCTTTCAGAAGCATGGGTATCCAGCATCTGCCAGGGTTGCTGAACAGACCGACCCTCTGTTGACTCCATCCCAGGATACTCGCCTGGATGATATTGTTTTGAAACTTCGCGAGATGATGTCCGCTCCTATTATTCCGGCTGCGACTTCTTCTGATACTGCAGCTACTGCCAGAGCTTCGTCTAGCTCCTCAGGTACTATTTATGCTTTTACGAGTTGTAGCAACTCTGATTTGACTGATTGGATTGTGGATTCCGGTGCATTACATCATATGTGTGGCGATAGAGCACAGTTTACCTCGTACAGACAGATTGCTTCTGGTCGATTCGTGGTGATTGCTAATGGCGTTCGACTACCTATTGTTGGTCAGGGGAGATTGCTCTAGCTCCTTTTCACTTGCAGAACGTTTTACATGCTCCAACCTTTCAGATGAATCTTTTGTCTATTAGTCAAATTACAAAGGTTTTACACTGTCGTGCCATATTTGATCCATCTTCCCTTGTGTTTCAGGACATGCTAACGGGCATGGTGATTGGATGTGGCCGTGAGCAGCGAGGATTGTACAAGCTTACCATACCATCTCATGCTGGGGTTGCTACTATTCCTTCTGGATCTGTTTCACCGTTCATGTGGCATCTACGCTTTGGACATCTTCCTCTTCAAAAGATGTGTCATGTTCTACCACAATTGTCTACCTGTACTACTTTGGTTTGTGACGCATGTCAGCTTGGGAAACACCATCGCTATTCTTTTTCGTCTCGTAGGAGTCGTGATAGTAATCAATTGTTTGAACTATTTCATTTTGATATTTGGGGTCCTAGTCGTGTTCCTGATCATCAGGGACATCGTTTTTATTTGGTTGTTGTTGATGATTACTCTAGACTATCTTGGGTTTTTTTGTTAAAACATAAGTCTGAAGCTGCTGCTCTAATCAAATCATTTCTTATTGAGGTCAAAAACATTTTCTCAGCTAATGTTAAATTTATTCGTACGGATAATGCTTTGGAATTCTCTACCCTACAATTATCTGCTTTTCTCAAATCTATTGGTATTATTTATCAGACCTCTTGTGCTTATACGTCACAGCAGAATGGTGTAGCTGAACGCAAACACCGTCATCTTCTCGATGTTACTCGGACCCTTTGATTCAAAGTCGAGCTCCTCATTCTTTTTGGGGAGATGTCGTTCTTACAACTTGTTACTTAGTAAACATGATGCCTTCCACCATGCTAGGAGAAAAGGTTCCTTTCTTGATTGCATTTCCCGAGAAGGACCTATTTTCTCTTACTCCCAGAGTTTTTGGTTGCGTGGCCTTTGTCCACAATTTTGCTCCTGGTCGTGACAAGTTCTCACCCAGAGCGGTCAAATGCGTTTTTGTTGGATATTCTCGTACCCAAAAGGGGTATCACTGTTTTGACCCCGTAGGACGGAAATATTATGTGAGTGCAGATGTCACATTTTTTGAGTATATTATGTATTTTTCGCCTACAGGTGACAGATTATTCAATGGTAGTTCTGAAGAGGATGTGGTTGTTCCTCCACCACCTCCCTCTCCTACAACTCTGCCTTCTTCACCACTTCCACCTCCGCCTCCACCACCACCTCAATTCTTGCCACATGTTTACACTCGTCGGTCTTCTACTCGCCCCGCTGCTTATATGCCCTCTACATCATCCAGCACGCCTCAGGTATATCATGAGCCTATTGTTTCATCTGATGGTACTGGTCTTTTGGATGGTACACAGGCGGAGTCAGTTGTACAGGACAATGTGGATGATGACTTGGAGGTCCCCATTGCTTTGAGGAAGCCTCGTCTAGTCTGGATCATCTTTCCGAAGAGTACATGCGTTTTGTTGTGTGACTTTCTGCAGTTACTGTCCCATGAACATATCAGGAGGCGCTACAGGACAGTAGGTGGCGTATGGCTATGGAAGAGGAGATGGAAGCCTTGCAGTCACAGGGTACATGGAGTCTTGTGCCTGCTCCTGTGGGTGCATCCGTAGTGAGCTGCAAGTGGGTCTTTACAGTCAAGCACAAAGCGGATGGCAGTGTGGACCGCTACAAGGCAAGACTTGTGGCACGTGGGTTCACCCAAACCTATGGGGTGGATTACCAGGATACTTTTTCCCTAGTTGCCCGACACTCCACGCTTCGTATCCTTCTTGCAGTTGCAGTGTCCAAGGACTGGCCTCTTTATCAGCTTGACGTGAAGAATGCATTTCTATATGGGGATTTACAGGAGGAAGTATATATGCAGCAGCCACCAGGGTTTGCTACTGAGGGGGAGTCCCAGAGGATATGCAGGCTCCATAAGGCGATTTATGGCCTTAAGCAGAGCCTTAGAGCTTGGTACCAGAAGCTATCGGACCTAATAGAGCAACAAGGATTTGTACGGTCTTCTGCAGATCATACACTTTTTGTCCAGAAGATGCAGAGAGGTACCATCGCTATTCTTGTCTATGTAGATGATATCATTGTCACAGGGGATGATGAGCAGGGCATTCATATTGCCAAGGAATTTCTTGGTAAGCAGTTTGTGACCAAGGACCTTGGTAATCTTCGATATTTTCTTGGACTGGAGTTTGCCAGGAACTAGCATGGTCTTGTGATGACCCCAGAGAAAGTTTGTGATGGATTTGCTTTCTGAGACAGGAATGACAGAATGCAAACCTGCTACTATTCCTATGGATCCAAGTGTGAGATTGTATGATGATGACACTAAAGAGGTTGATAGCAGGAGATACAGAGAGCTTGTTGGGAAGCTCTTATATGCCACCATCACCAGACCAGATATCTGCTTTGCAGTGTGCAAAGTTAGCCAGTTTATGGAACAACCCAGGAAGGTACATATGGATGCTGTTTAGATGATTTTGAGGTATCCGAAGAATTCACCTGGTAATGGTCTTATCTTTAATAGGGATATATCTCTTGAGGTGACTGCCTGTGCAGATGCAGATTATGCAGGGTGTCCCAAAGACAGGAAGTCTACTTCTGGCTTTGCTGTTTTTGTGGGCAACTCCCTTGTTTCATGGAAAAGCAAGAAGCATACAATGGTTGCAAGATCTAGTGCAGAGTCTGAATACAGGGCCATGGCACAAGGAATTGCAGAGATGATGTGGGTTAGGTTCGTGTTGACGGATCTTGCTGTTGATGTTCCTCTTCCTATGCAGTTGTTATGTGATAATCAAGCAGCTCTGTTTATTGCCAATAATCCTTCTTTCCATGAACGAACTAAACATATAGAGGTGGATTGCCATTACACTAGAGACATGATTCAGAAAGGTCTCATATCCACCACTCATGTTTCTACCGGAAATCAGACAGCCGATATCTTTACCAAGGCACTTACTAGAGGTCCTTTCCAGAAGTGTTGTACCAAGCTGAGCATGATAGATATCTATGCTCCAGCTTGAGGGGGAGTGTTGAGATTGTTGAGATAATTATGGTAGTTGTTGAGATAATTATGTTAGTTTTCTATTTCTGATATGCCTCTCTTATGTAATTAACCCAGGGCTTTTTCTCCTATATACGAGAGCCCTAGGGTCTCTTCTATGATATGAAAAATGTTTCTCCCAACAGCAACTACTAGAGGGAATAGCGATGGTGGATGGTATCGCCGCCCGTAGGTTTTGTCCAGGTGAAGGCATTGATCCTCTAGTCTGGGTTCGTCACCTTTACCTACAGAAGCTTGGTTGGTAGACGGTGCAGGCGAAGGGGCGTCGCATGCACTTGGAGATTTTGCCAGCAGGTTCGACGATGATGTGGGAGACTCGGCTTCAACAACAGGACAGGGCGAGTCACAGAGCAGCACCTGTGCAACGGGGCATGCTCGCTGGATCACCGAAGGTCGCGACAACGGTTACAATCAACTCCAGAGGCACTATGGCTCCTCGAATCCCGCAGGGAATTAAATTTGGGACTTTCAATGCTAGGCGATGGTTATGTTCCACGGTTGTTCTCCTCCGTTGTGCGGAAGACCCAACCATTTCGCCTTCCATTGCGGAGGGGCAAGCTCTTCCGAATCAGATGTTTGAAGAGTCGATGCCTAATCAAAGGTTGGATGTGCTTGTTGATGCGGAGCTGCGGATGGGCAAAAGATCCGATTGAGCGGAGACACCCGCGCAATGAACAAAACTGAGGCACACCTGAATCTGGACCCTCAACCTGTTCCGATCCGGAGCCTCAAGTTGACGCAGATCAGGCTGTTCAGATCGATACGGATTTGGACCTTCAGATCACTTCAGAAGCGGACCCTCTGAATGACCCGGAATCGAGGCTTCAGGTCGGCCCGATTTGATTCGAGCTGTGCTGAGCCCTTTTGTGGAGGATTCGAAACGAATGCTGGCGATGGATTCCACTATGGTTGATTCGAAGGAGAGGCCCTACGCCTTGCTGGCGATGGATTCCACCGCAGGTGATACGAAGGAGAGGCCTCGAGCGTCGGAGGAGGCTGACATGGTGGATGCAAAGCAGATGGGGCAATTCGTAGGGGGTGTGAGGCTTCACATGTGTTGTTGTCTCGAGGGTTGGCGGGGAGTGAGGTGGAAGGGGCGGAGGTGTCGCTACGGGGAGTTGGGGGACCTGCGCAGGGAGTGGGGTGGCAGAGGTATGGTGTTGTTACGAGCGGAAGCCGCGAGGTGGGAGGATGCGAAGGAAGAGGGGATCGGTGGAGGTGCCCAGGTGGGGGGCAAGGGCGGGTAGAAGGGGAGCATCCTGATGTCGTGGTCAAAGGGCCGCGGTCGCCTATTGGGAGACTAAGTATTTTTTGCTTGCTGAATAGGAGCTTCGAGGTAATTCTGGGCGTGGTGCCGCCCCGTGGGAAGATCAAAGCTGTTTATCTATGAAGTTGTTGTCATGGAATATCCGAGGGTTGGGCCGTCCCGAGAAACAGTTGGAGGTCAAGAATCTGATTGGTGATGTTCATGCAGATATTGTGCTCTTACAAGAAACAAAGGTGTCGAGGGTTAGAGGAGAGGCGTGGCGAGATCTGGGAGGAGGCTCTACCTTCGACTTCACTGAAGTCGAGGTGCAAGGAGCGGCTGGCGGGAATCTGACGGGTTGGAAGATGAATGAGTTTGAGAAGCTGGTTGAGCGGAGGTCCTTGTTTTCGCTCTCAGTGCGTCTGAAGCAGAAGGCAGACAACATCACTTTTACTGTGACAAATATATATGGGCCCACAGGTTCGATGCCGGGATCCTTGGGAACAGATCTATCTGAGGTGGGACGACCAAAGAGGAAGGTATCTGGCTCATTGGAGGCGTCTCAATTTGACTTTGTTACTAGAAGACCGGCCTTCGCGAGGGGGTGGATGAGATGCATGCTCGGAAGATTTCAGGAACCAGGTTCATGCTATGGGACTGACAATTGTAGATGTGGCACGTTGCGCATACACTTGACAGGATGTGAGGTCGGGATCTCGGCTAGATAGATTTCTTCTCTCGCCTGAAGGGGTGGATTCCATGGTTTTAAAAGGCGGCGCCTCGAGGCGCAAAGGTGTATGCCTCGAGGCGAGGTGGGCCCAAAACGCCCCGAGGCGCACGCCTCAGGTACATCATAAGAGGCGTATGCCTCAGCCTCGCCTGAGGCGCTCGAGGCGAGGCTGAGGCGTAAGCCTCAAAAAATCGTATTTTTTTAAAATTTCGGGTCACGTGCAAAGCATGCGACCTTTTTTTTTGTAGAACCGAAGGGTCGGGGGGAGGGGGCGTTCTGTTTGACAGAAACGAAACCCCCCCGCCCTTCCCCTGATATTCTGCCCCGATTCTCACTGTGCAGCCGCTTCTCGCCGCCCAGCCGGTGTCGACGCCAATCGGAGTCGCCGCCTTCTCCATCGCCGAGCCTCTCATCGCACAACCGGAGCAGCCCTGCGTGCCGCCACCTCTGAAACGGTATTTTTTTTTATCTTTTTTCAATTTCTTTATGTTTTCCTTATGTTCATCATCTTTTATTTGTTTATCTATTAGAGGGTTTCATTATGGGGAGGCTTTCACAAACATTTTTCAACGGTTGTTTTGATGTGTTCTTTTTTTATGTATTTTTGCAATTGTTTTGGGTTAAATTTGTACCCATGATGAAGGATTACATGTATATTCATCTTGTACTGTTAATATATATCAATATGTGTATGCTATTGTATAACTTGTAGATATGGGAAGGAAAGGCCAAAGTGGGGGCGATCGGATCCCGGATGGAGATACTGCCGAGAACTTGAAATGGACGATCATCACAAAGGGAAAGGATATGTATATGTTGTATGTAATTTTTGTTCGATGAAGATCACCGGTGGGGTGAAGCGACTTAAAGACCATCTTGCAAAGACATGCAAGAATGTGAGAGCTTGTCCAAGCGTTCTTATTGAAGTTCAACAAGAGATAAAGATGTTCATGGACAACAAGGGTAATGAAAAGAGAAGACGATTTGAAGAAATGGAAGAAGTTTGCCGAGTTGGGATGCCAAGGGCCATCTTGAGGTGATGAAAATGAACCGTCACACAGAGCGCCGACAGATTCTAGTAGTATCAAGCAAACTCGAGGATCGACGGATTTTTTTATTGCACATGGAGATAGGGGTGTAAGTACTTCGGATCCTCCCACACAACAACTCACTTTAAATGCAAGCTGGAAAAACGATGAGAAGGAGGATTTGTAGGAGCATTAGGAGATTTTTTTTAGAATTCATTGGCATTCAACATAGCCAATAGTCCTTATCTGGCGATGATGACTGATGTATGTGGATATGGAAGGGGTTTCAAGCCACCAACCATGCATGAACTCCGAACTTGGATTTTGAAAGAAGAGAAGCAGGCCATTATCACTCTTGTTGATGAGGCGAAGGCTTCTTGGATTGCCATGGGTTGTAGCATCATGTCGGACGGTTGGACTGACACGAAAGGACACACATTGATTAATTTTTTGGTGAATAATCCCAAAGGCACTTCTTGAAGTCGATTGATGCATCCGATCAAGTTAAAGATGTCAGGATGCTTTTTAAAGTGTTGGATGAAGTTGTTGAGGAGGTCGGAGAGAAGAATGTTGTCCAAGTGATAATGGATAATGCATCCGCTTATAAAGTAGTTGGACAGATGTTGATGGATAAAAGGAAGAATCTTTATTGGACACCTTGTGCAACACATTGCTTAGATTTGATGTTGGAGGATATCCTTAAATTACCTCTTCACGTATCGGTGTTCAAAAAAGCAAAAAAAATCAATTTTGTTTATGCTCATGCTTGGGTTTTAGCAATGGTGAGAAAAATTGCAGATTGTGATTTGGTGAAATCTGCCATTACTCGATTTGCCACTGCATTTCTTACATTGCAAAGCTTGATTAGAGCCAAGGATTCACTTGAATCCTTCTTCACTTCAAGAGCATGGAAGAACAGTTCTTATGTGAATCGACCTTTGGGGCAAAGTGTGGTGAACATTGTTGTGAAGAGCAAGTCTTTTTGGCCTGGTGTTGCATATGTTCTCAACACCACGAAACCGTTGGTCACCGTTTTAAGGTTGGTGGATTTTGAAAAATATCCACCGATGAAATTTATATATGAAGCCATGGACAGGGCCAAGGAAGAGAGTGCTAGAAATCTAGAAAATGACGAGACCAAATATAAGATTATTTGGGATATTGTGGATAGTCATTGGGATCGTCAACTTCACAGGCCTTTACATGCTGCTGCTTATTTCCTCAATCCCCACTTTCATTATGAACCGACATTTTCTAATCACTTAGAAGTCAAAATGGGACTGTTTTCATGCATGGAAAGATAAATCATTAATCCAGATGCGAGGATGAAAGCAGATTCACGAATTGATTCTTTTATGCATGCCAGAGGATTTTTCGGATGGGCAAATGCTGTTAATTCAAGGAAAACAAGAAGTCCTGGTAGTGTTGCAAATAAATTATAAGAGTTTTGCATATAACATAACTACTAAAATGTGTTGACCATTATCAGCGGATTGGTGGACGTTGTTTGGAGATGAAACACCGGAATTGGCAGCATTTGCTATTAGGGTATTGAGCTTGACTTGCAGTGCTTCTGGCTGTGAACGTAATTGGAGCTCGTTTAATCAAGTAAGCGGTTAAAGCATTATTTATTTTTATGATAGTGTTTTTGTTTCATGTTAAACACTTAAACCTTACGTATGTGTATGTCTATATAGGTCCACACAAAGAGAAGAAATTGTTTATCACAAGCGAAGCTCAATGGTCTGGTTTATATCATGTTCAATCTGAAATTGAAACATAGAAAATTAAGGAAGAAAACAATAGAACATCCTTTATGTTTGGAAGACATTGACTCCGGTGATGAATGGATTTCAGAAACTCAAAATGTCGAGGTCTATCAGGATCTTGATGCAAACATACCCCTTGAGGATGATCCTCTTGAGGAAGGAGGTGAAAGAGGTGAATGAGCTCAAGTCGCTCGACCTAAAAAGAAGGGGAAAAATACGACAAAGGTGCAATACAATATTACAAATTAAAAGAATGTTCGATGCTTTTGTGTGATTAACTTTCAAATGAATGACTGCATATTATTTTCTTGATTAGGTAAAGGAAAAACTCCAATTGATGTTGAGTAGGAGGAGTACTCCAATTCTGAGGATGGAAGCGATGATGAGGTTGATGATGATGTGCAATTGCATTTGAATTATATGGATGATTCTAATGATGACCCAATGAGTAGTAGGAGCAGTGACGATGACGGTGACGACAACACTGTTGAGGGGCGAGACGACTGATGTTGATTCATTGAATCAATATCGATGATTAGTGATTTTAATGTATCACATAATAGTGATGGACAATATGTTGCATTAATTTCATGCTTGTGTCATGTCAAACTTTATTATGTTTTCTTTTCTAATTTCGCAATCGTATTTGAAGTTTGAACAATCATAGTTGTAGTTGGTAGTTTGTATTGAACTTTAGGACAATATATTGCAATATTTTGTGTTGTTATTATTTATTCCAATTTATTTTGCTTTAATTTTAATTTTTCTTTCCAAAAAATTGAGGCTTACGCCTCGACCGCCTCGAGGCTTACGCCTCGCCTCACATTTGGGGAAAACGCCTCGGACCGCCTCACGCTTTTTTTAAACCTTGGTGGATTCCTTCCCCCTTTCAAGGTAGTGGGCGCTACCTCGGGCGCCTTCTGATCACACACCTATTCTATGGTCGTCAGAAGAGCAGAAGAGGCCTAGATTCTTTTGCAGGTTCGTGCGTGCGTGGCTGTTGGAAGAGGGGTTCAAGGAATAGATGGTCTCGTGTTGGAGGGGATCATCGGTGGAGGGTTCGACAATGGCATGTCTGGATGGCAAACTGGCGTTGTTGAAGAACTTCTTGCTTGATTTTGGCCGTGGAGTGAGGACACGACGAAGGGAGCGGAGAAGCGAGGCCCAGTAAGGGGTGGTCTGTCTGGATGGGCTAGATGACCAGAGGAGCCATGAACCAGGAAGAGGTGATGGAACGAGCAAGGCTGCTAGACGTGTTACTTTTGGAGGATGGGAATGAGGAAGTAGAATGGAGGCAGAGATCTAGGCAGAAATGGTTGCGAGAAGGTGATGCAACACCAGCTTCTTCCATTCGATAGCTTCCGGCAGAAGGAGGAATTTCATCTAGAGCCTTGAGGTGGGTGGGAAGGGAAGAGTGGTGGGGGACGCTCAGCTTGGGCAGGCTCTCAGGGAGCACTTTGTGGATATGTCGAGAAGGAAGCGAGGGCAGTGTTGAAGGTGGCGTGGAACATGGGTAGATGTTTTGTCGGAGGCGTAGGCGGCTGGGCTTGAAGCACCATTTGCTGAGGAGGAGGTAAAGAGTGCGGTCTGGGGGCTGAACGCAGACGGGGCTCCAAGACCGGATGGGTTCCCAGTGTTGTTCTACAGGAAATTTTGGGACTTGCTGAAGGAAGAGATTCTGGGCGTAATCAAGGAGTTCAGGTATGGAAACAAGGGGTTCGAGAAGGTTAATCGGGCACTGCTCTTCCTCCTTCTCAAGAAGGAGCATCCGATACAAGTGGAGGAATATATGCCAATTGCATTGCCCAATGCCATCTTTCTGATCGTAGCCAAGGTTCTGGCTAATAGACTGAGGCGGGTGTTTGATGTTGTAATTCTTCAGAATCAGATTGTTCTTATCCCTGGTCGACAATTGGCAGATGGTATGGTTACGACGTTTGAGATATGCCTCCAATGGTGACGTAAAAGCAAGAAAGGCTTGATGTGGAAGATTCATTACGATAAAGCATATGACTGCGTGGATTGGAGTTTCTTATGGGCGTCACTACGACGTTGTGGCTTCACTGATCTCTGGATAGCTTGGATGAAAAGATGCGTCAGGATCTCGTCTTATTCTGTCCTAGTGAATGGAAGGCATGAAGGGGGTTTTTCCAGTCTCAAAGGGGTGTGCGACAAGGATGCCCTTTAGCGTCGATGCTTTTTGTTATGGTTGCGGACGCTTTGGCAGTGCTCTTCAGGAATGCGGTCGACGAAGGGTGGTGCGAAGGCTTCCGCTTGGGGACCATTTCATTTCCACTATTGCAGTATGCAGATGACACGGTGATTTTCCTGGACGACACACAGGATATGCACAGAAGGACAATGCAACTGGTGGATATCTTCAACAACACCTCTGGTCTTCAGATTAATAGACATAAGTTAGTGGTGATTCAGTTTGGGATGGACGAGGCTGAGAGTAGCAGAAGGGTGGAGTTACTTGGCTGCCCCTTGGGTGAGTTACCTATTTCATACCTAGGTTTACCTCTAGCAGCGGGCATATTTAGGAAAGCGGATTGGGATATGGTCTTCAGAAGATTTGAGCAGAGACTGGTGGGGTGGAAGGCGGTTACCCTCTCTAAGGATGGGAAGCTGATTCTCTTGGAGCATGTGCTTTCGGCGATTCCTATCTTTTTCTAATGCGGAGATTTTTCTAGGTCAGACGTGAAGCAACATAGACCTGGAATACATCTAGTGGGATGGGAGGAACTCACGAAATCGTGAGTCGAAGGAGGCTTGGGGGTTCGAGATGTGAACTGCATGAATAAAGCGTTTTTGGCTAAGTGAGTAGTTCAGATTTAGGGTGACACAGATAGATTGGCTGCCAAACTATCACACCATTTATGACGTCAAGGGCTCCCTTGAGGTAGGATGAACACGGTTCGAATCTTCCCTTTGGAGTGATGTTCGCGATATTATACACCAACTGAGACTGAGATTGAAACCAAAGGTGGGGGGCGAGGATGTCTTTCAGTTTTGGCATGACAATTGGATGGGGGATGGGGCGCTCTGCAACAGGTTCCCAAGACTCTTTGTATTGGCGACAACCAAGGGATGTTCCGTATCAAAGGCTTGTGAGTCTGGTTTATGGGTCCCTCAGTTTTTGACTGACCTTTCGGACCAACGACTGGAGGAGTTGGTTAGATTACAATCTGAGCTGATCTCTCCTAAGGCTTATTTGGAATTCATGGGAATGATGGATGACTCGGACCCTGAAGCAAGATATGGAGATAATTTGGGCAAGTAAGATCCCGTGTAGAGTGAAGGTTTTCCTTTGGTGCCTCAGAAGGAGCAGGTTGTTTGGCATTCTGAACACTCAATGTGATAGATGTGGCGCACAAACAGATGATGCGGTACATTTGTTTTTTAGTTGTCCTTTGTTGGAACAAGTATGGAAGGAGGTTGGGGTGACTTGGGTCTCGCATGGTGGATCAACCGATTTCTGGAGGTCAGTAAGGTCGGTGGGGAGCAACTTGATGGATGATTGTGCACTACTTTTTGGAGCTCTTTGGGCCACCTGGGGAGGAATAAATGATCCAAATTTTCAAAAATCAGTGGTTTGTTTCGGAAAATGTAATTGCTTATTGTCTTTCCCTTTACCATTTCTGGTCCACAAGGTAATGTACGTCTCTTTCCATTTTCAATATAAAGGCCTTGCGCGGTGAGCCCCAACTCGGGATATCACCCTTTTTTGCTAAAAAAATGTGAGAAATCATATACCAGAACTAGATAATAATTATTTTCCAACCTATATATGTGCCAAATTACCAATTAGGGCCCCAAACATCCATATGAGCCAACCCAAACCGAGTAGATGACTGACTTATGGAAGGCGGAAACGTACTTATGGAAAGAAATGAATAAGATGTTTATTATGTGACCATAGGCTCATTTATAGAGGAGAAACCCTTGAGGGCAAATAAGCAATGGAGAAATACACAAAAAGGAAATACGAAATACATAAATACTATTTCCTACAATACTCCCCCTCAAGATGGATCATAGATATCTATCATGCTCAGCTTAGAAGAACACTTTTAGAATGACCCATTGGTTTAGGACCTTGGTAAAAGTGTCCATTATTTGTTCCCCTGAGCTAACACGAGAAGTAGAGATGAAGCCCTTTTGTCTCATATCTCTACTATAGTGGCTATCCACCTTGACATGTTTGGTTCTCTCAAAGCCGGATTGTTAGAAATAAATAATGACGCCTGATTGTCACATAGTAGCTGCATGGGAATATGTGCATCAAATAGCTAGGTCAGTCAATATAGAACTGACCCACATCATCTCTATACTTCCTTGTGCTATGGCTCTGTATTCAGATTCAATACTATTTCCTACAATACTCCCCCTCAAGCTGGATCATAGATATCTATCATGCTCAGCTTAGAAGAAGACTATTAGGGTTCGTTTGGTTGCAGGGTTGGGTAGGGTTGGGTTGTGTTGGGTTGGGTGAATAGTAAACTGAGGAGGGAGTACCCCTGTGAACAGTACCCCAACCCAACCCAACCCTGCCCAACCCTGCAACCAAACGAACCCTTAGAATGACCCATTGGTTAGGACCTTGGTAAAATGTCCAATGTCTGTTCCCCTGAGCTAACACGAGAAGTAGAGATGAAGTCCTCTTGTATCATATCTCTAGTGGCAATCCACCTTGACATGTTTGATACTCTCAAAGACGGATTGTTAGAAATAAATAGTGATGCCTGATTGCCACATAGCAGCTGCGTGGGAATATGTGCATCAATAGCTAGGTTAGTCATAATAGAACTGACCCACATCATCTCAGTGCTTCCTTGTGCCATGGCTTTGTATTCAGATTTCGTACTTAACAAAGCAACAATAGTTTGCTTCTTACTTTTCCATGAGACTAATGAGCTCCCAATGAACACTAGAAATCCAGAGATGAACTTCATGTCTTTTGGACATCGTATATAGTTAGCATCTGCACATGCCGTGCTAGTAAGAGGTGTCCCTTTGCTGAATATCAACCTTGTATTTGGAGAAGACTTATACCTTAGAATTATGGAGGCTGCTTCCATTTGAGCATGTCATGGCTGCTCCATAAACTGGCTAACTTTACTCATTGGAAAGGAGATATTTGGCCTAGTGATAGCTGCAGAGAAGCTTCTCAACGAGCTCTCTGTATCCCCTTGTGTCCACTTCATCTGTATCAATATCTTAGAGCTTCATGTTGGGATACATAGGAGTAGTGATAGGTCTGTAATATGCCATCCCTGTCTTGAGAAGGAGATCCATAACGTACTTCCTTTGGATCATCACATGACCTCTCTGATTATTGGCAAATTCAAGCAAGGAAGTGTCTTAGTTCGTCAAGGTCCTTAGTGCCAGACTATTGTAGAAGGGACTCCTTAGCCTTGCTGGAATGATAGGATGGATCTCCTTTAGAGATCCATCTAAAAAATATATTAAAAGAAAAAAGCATTTGCAACCGCCAGGTATCAAAAAGTGTGCTCTAGCATGGCCCAGTACATTTTCAAGTAAAAACACTCTCCCATGAAGACAAAAGCATTCCTCGCTAGCCACATCTCCCACAATACCGCGTAAGCTTTCATTCGATCCTCATCTGAACTGGTCCAATTTCTACCAAGCGAGGCCCAAAAGGAATCCTTGTCACCCCATTGGATGCCCGAGATATCCGTACGTATCCACATCTCCATCAAGCTAGGGTAGCGGAAGAATAAATGATCTACATTTTCCACCCCTCCATCACATCTCCCACACCCTTCCTCTACCTCGGGAAAAAATCTGGCCCTGCACACACTTGTCATAATATGCTCTCTTCTCAGTAGCCACAAAAAAACCTTCACTCTTGTGGGTATCCCCCAACTCCGTATCCTAGCACAGTCTTGAGAAGTTTCCGAGTCTGTCGAAACAGTGGGGAAGAAACCACCTTGTAGGCCTTCTTGACTGTAAAATACCCATCTCACCAGCACCACGGATCTCTTCCCTCAGAAGGGCCCTTAAGTTTTACCAATCTCCCTGAAAGGCACAAAAATTTCTCCACCTATAATTCGAAAGGACCGTTACAAAAATAGGAGACCAAGAACCTTCCGACCACATGTTTAAAACGGAAGCCGCTTTTCCACCGCTAGAGCACACAGTCTAGGAGACAGGTCGCAAAAGGAACCCTCCTCAAACTAGTCATCCATCCAAAAGCGAAAATTGTGTCTGTCACTCAGAAAAGGTCCCAGTGAGGCCGTCAAGTTCGACAAGACAAAATAGATGCCACGCTAATTGATGGACTATGAGGACACCACCTTTGGACAGGCACACAAGTTAGGCGTTACATCATAGATAGATCCCATCAACTTAGGAAGCAAGCCATCCTCATCTCCCCATATCTTTATTACCCACTTCGCGAGCAATGCCTTATTCATGGCATCCAATCATAGTATCCCCAACCCTCCATCCATAGTCGTCATAGCCACTACAGACCACACCACCAGTGCGAGGTCCTTACCATCCTGAGTCGAAGACCTGAAGAAGCACCGCATCAAGGACTCCTTCTTACGGATGCCCACTGGTAGCACACTTGTGGACATGAAGAAAACAAGGATTGCCGTACAGTTTGTTTTCACCATGACCAACCTTCCGCCCCTCGAAAGATATGATGCTTTCCAGCCAGCCAGCCAGCTTCTTTTCCAGTTTCTCAACAACCGATAACTAATCCACCTGCCTAAGTCTTCCAAACATCAGTGGCATGCCGAGATAATTAATTAGCAGGCTCTTATGCGTTGTAACCATAATCTCAACACATGCCAGCTCATCCTCCAGGGCAAGATTAAAAGGGTTAAAGGCCGACTTTGCACCATTAACCTTCAACCCAGACAACTCAAAAAAATATCCAGAACTACCTTGACTGCCCTACACTCCGACACACCTCCTTCATTGAAAAATAGTATCATCCGCATATTGCAGAATCGACACAGAGATATCCTCCCTGGTGTAACCCCTGAAAAAGCCCTCTGCTTCAGCCAACGTCGACATGACTGCCAAACCATGCATTGCAAGAACGAATTAAAGGGGGGGGCAAGGGGCATCCCTGTCACACTCCTCTCTGTGGCTGAAAGAAACCACCTTCTTGCTTCCCATTAACAAGCACCGAAATCAAAGCAGTCGTAACACACCTCTTCATCCAATCTATCCAGAAATCCGGAAAGCCTCTCATAAGGAACGATAAACTTCCAACTCATGCAGTTATAAGCCTGGGAAGAATCTACCTTCCATACGAATCTGGCAACCCCTCTTCTTTTCTAATCCAATACCATCCCTGAAGCCAACATCACACCCCAAGCAACTGTCAACTCGGAACAAACGCTGACTGAGTCGGCGATACAAGATCATCCAACACTACCATGAGCATGTTGGCCAGCACATTCACCACAATGATCAGAAGACCATCCGAGCCAAGGCACACATATGCATTGAGATCAAATGCAGCTCGACGTACCTCCACCCTTATAAACTCGAACATAAGTGCTACTTGTTGCTCATGCCTCAGTGAATTGGCCTCCCTACCATTCCATATGATATCGGAAGACAATGTCCTCTTACTAAAATCCCGAAAATGTTTTACAATTGTTACGCCAATCTTCAAATTACCCTGAATCCTTCCCCCCTCCACTTGCAAGTCATGAATTAAGTTCCTTCTTATCCTTTCATTCGCCATATCATAAAAGAATCTTGTATTTACATTACCTTCTTGGACCCACTTCTGTCTAGATTTTTGATGCCATTCCACCTTCTGTTTTTCGTCCTTAACCACGATCTTCAGCTGATCACCACAAGCTTGAAGTTTCTCCGGGACAAGTTCGCGCTCATCCTCCACCCCGTCTAGTCTAGCAATCTCTTTCACAACAGCTTCTCTTCGCTCGTTGCAGCCTCTGCTCACCTCCTTATTCTTCAACAATAGTTCTCTCAACCCTGCAATCTTCAGCACCATCCTACGAGCAGCTAACCCCTCTACTTGCACGGATCTCCAGAAATCTTCACCATCTCCCTGATCCCATCATCCAATGACCATGCTTTCTCAAATCTAAAGATAAATCTTGGGATCATTCCTTCCCCCGACTCCCAGTAGATCGGGGTATGGTCCGATCTCGATATAGGAAGAAAATGCACCGAAGACAGAGGGAACCTCTCCATCAACTCCATAGATGCCAGGAAGCGATTTAGACAGGATCTCAAAGAGCTATTACACCATGTGAAGCTTCCGTTTGTAGCATCAAGCAACTCCAACTCCAGCTCTCCAATAAACTTCATAAAATCATCCAACCCTTGGTCCTGGCCTCCACGATTCCCATGGCGATCATAATCGAGTAAAGCCACATTGAAATCTCTTTCTATAAGCTAGGCAATGTTGGAAAACTCCTTCCTAGCAGCACTCAACTCCCACAAAGTCCGGTCTCACATACCTCTAGAAGAGTCATACATCAAACTAAGCAGTACTCTCTCGACCCTTGACATGAGTTCCAACAAAATCAACACCGATCTAGTGCCTAAATTATGCCAACAACCACTAGCCGATACCCATCCCACACCAGTTCCACTCTAGCAATCCCTACCACTGGGACCGTTCTGAAATCTGAAAGTCTATGACAACCCAAAGACCGCCAAAGGAAAGAGTCCCAGTTAGCGATCTTTGACTCTTGTAAGTTGTAACATAATCATGTCAGCATGCCATGAACTCAATAACCCTGTAACCATCTTTCTCTTCTCCACCTCCCCAACCCCTACACATTCCAACTGACCAGCTTCGTATTAATCCGCTCGGAGGGTTTTTGACGGGAATGGTAACCATGAAACATTCTGCAACCCACGTGTGAATATCAACCACAGACTCCACCATATCAGCTGAAATTCTAGCTTTTCGACAAGCTCTTACAGAACAACCTCTACTGGTGAGACACCCCCCATCGCGGTAGAACAAAGAGGCTCCACCTCTTGGTCCTCCAATTTACGCTCCAACCACATTTGAGCTTCCTGCTTCCTCGTCTTGTGTGAAAAGGAGAGGGTCAGAACTCCTCGCCTTCTTCAAATGCCTTCTCCGAAGGCCAGTGTTCTATCCCTCCGAGCTCACCTGTCGCGAGAATGCGTCTCTCTATCTTCAAGTGTCGCTATGCAACAATTGTACCTTGTGTCATTGAAGTCGCAACATCATTCAACCCCTCTAACAATCCATCTCCCGAGGTCAAAAAAGCATTCCTTTGTGAGTCCACTAGAAAGTCCTCTCTCGTAGAACTAAAGGTCCCTTCATCCTTTTGTTATGCTCATATTTCCCCCCAGCCCCCAGAAACAGAACCTTCAACAAGGACGATTTATGTCCTCGGTTCAATGGAGAATGTCCAACCCCAATCAGGTCTGCAACAGCCTTGGAACTTCCATCCAGATCCACAGGGATCCGCCAAACATCATTGACCCTATTTGGAGCCCTCTAGCCGCAATCGGATTCGGATTCGAACGATTCTGATCAAGTGATGGGTCCGAACCACATAAACTCGGACCGCCTAACCCCCCTCCACACATATCTCGATCTTTTGGGATGCCAGAAGGGGCAAACCCCAAAATAGGAAGGCCACCTCCTCATAACTATTCCTTCACCTGTAAGTCTCGTGGTGAAACCACCTTTTTCTTCCGCAAATCACGCACCACCAACTTCAAAGCGGATGCCTCCGCCACCGGAAGCTTCTTCTCCCACCTCTACGACCGCCGCTCATCATTCAACACCTTCAATGACTCGATTGGATCAATGACCATCGCCTCCGGCGTGACGAAGTGGCACAATCCCGCCGTCGAGGCCTCCATGCTGGAATTCACAGACCTGATCTGCATCACAAAGCTCGTCCTTCCGATGTGGAAAATAATTTCCGTCGGCAAGCTCCTCCGATGACCTCTCATCTGCACAACTCTCCTCTAGTTTTAGCCCAGAACAAACAACCTTATCCACCACCCCGATCAATCGGAGCACGCTCCTCACCACTTGAATGCCCCGACAACAGATTGGGAGGCCCTTCACCTCGATCAGCCATGCGGTGCTATCTCCTCTGTGCCATCCCGAAGACATGGCCTTCTCCAGCGGATATTTGGTGGGAACATGCCATGTCGTTGCTAAGGAAACCTGGGACCTCCTCCTCGATCCCATGGATGCAAATCATGCTATCTGAGAGCCAAACGACGTCCTCCAAGCATCCGATCGAGCGGCCTTCTACCAGGATCGCGACCACTGCCCCTAAGTCCTCTCTCGAACCTTCAGCGACCAGCACACCATCCATCGGGTCTCCACCATCCAAGGACATCATCATTTCCTTTTCCGACGAGATTCCACCCATAACCCCCACCCTCGCGGATGAGGGGCATCCTCTGCGGAGGTGGCCTTCTTCACCGCACCAATAGCAGACAACCCCCTTTGTCGGGTTTTCCTTCGCCGAGTGGCCCGCTCGGTCACACTTGAAACATCACCAAGGTGGAGGGAGAGGCCTCATGTCGCCCCAACGAGAACCTTCTCCCCTCGACGCAACATGATCTTTGTTGGAGTATTTGTTATGTGCGCCTATTGAGTTGTAGCAGGGTAAATGGATCCTTGAGAAGATCCATTTACCCAATCCAGGGTTTAGTCCCACATCGTCCAGTGGTAGGACTTGGAGGCTCTGGAGAGGCTATATAAGGAGCCCCATACCTCCTGTATCCATTGAGAAAGTCAATAGACAAACACACCCTATTTGAGGGCTTCTCCTGTGGTTTCATCCCGCTCCTTACAGAGTAGGGTTCCACGTTAAAATCCCTCGTTCTTCTTGTTTCTTTATCTTTTTCCATGTTTTCGCTTCCGCTTCCTATTTCTTAACATGGTATCAGAGCGGGTCGATTCTTGAGGATTTCAAGTTCTTATTTTATTCAAGATTCGTTTTCTTTGTTCTTGAAAACGGTTCGTGAAGAATATTGTTCTGATTTTTGTTCGTGAAGAGTTCAAGATTATATTCTAGGGTTTTCTGTTTGAAACCCTAATTTTCAACAAGTTCCTGAAGAGCCGCTCCACTACCGTCGCCGCATTTCAATTCCACAGCCGCCAGACGTAGATCTGATCCAGAATGCGGTGGCAGAACTCCAGCTGCATCAGCATGATCCATGATCCAGCAGCAGCGATGGACGCTCTTCTTCGGCCGATGACGAACCCGCTAGCATCAACAAGACAACTCCTCTGCCATCGGGTTTTTGCTGGAAACCCTATACCTCCATCGCCGATCATCAGGCATTGATCCCCATGCCTCCAAGTTCCTTCTTCATCGCGCAGGCGGAGCCCTTGCGCGATTCCCAGCGTGCGGCAGTGTTCTGGCTCCCAAGCAGAGCTCTGCTCCTGCCGATCTCCCTGGGGCTCAGGCGAACCCTTCGACCTCCGTCCTTCTACCATCCAGGCACCCAATCAGCGGCGATGCCACATATCCTCGAGCCGTACAACCTCCCGCGCTCCGACTCCGCGCCCCAAGCACGTGCGATCCCGGCGCCGTCTTCAAGCAGTAGATGCCCCTTTGGGGCGGCGGGTTCCAAAGAGAAAGGGGAACCCTTAAAAAAAGAGAAGCCCTCCATTGCCGCTGGCCCCAGGCGGCGGGCCCTTGCCGCCAACCTCCAGCAGGCGGCACCCTCGCCATCTTCCTCCAACCACCATCTGCGCAACATGACGCAACATTCAGTGACTCGACGACATGCCCTTCTCCCTCGAGTACGGCGGCGACATTTCTCCAAGGGGAATCCCAACATGGGAACCCTGGGGGGGCGCATGCGTCTTATAAAAAATGGAAAATTTTGTTTTTTAGGAACCCAAGGGGGAACCGTGAGCCATGTTAAAAAAAGGGAGGGATGGTAAAAGCCCAAGTGGGATGTATGTTGTAAAAAAAATTGTGTTTGCTTTAAAAAAAATCGTAAAAAGGCACGTACATCTCAAAAGCCATACGCAAATTGTAAAAAAAAGGGATGAAAAGCCGAAAAAATGTCAACGACTTAAAAAAATGTTTCAAAAAAATCGTGACGGCTCAAAAAATGATGAAAAGCCGCAAGGAATTTTTTTTCGAGAATTATTCATGTATACCCCCAATCTCTTTGTCTCCTCCCAACTTGGCTGATGTCATTTTTTCCGACAAGTGTGGGAGAAAGGGGGAGTGTATATGTAGAGTCACAGGTCTGTTCCATGATCCAGATTCAGATGTCAGATTCCAGGCCAATCAGTTGTTCAGACTTTACAATTTTTCAGACGAAGATTTTCCATGCGCAATTCCAGACTCGACGTTCAGATTCCGAGTCCCAGTTTGATGTGCAGATTCAGACTCGACATTCAAATTGGTCAGAGTCCAAGTTCGAGACACTTCATGTTGAGGCTCATTTTCGAGTTCTCCAGAGAGAGACTCATTTTCTGACACGCACATGGATGCAGTCATTTTCAGATGAGCACATGTATGCCATCAGTTCAGAGGTCCTCATAATTATTCTTGTTTTATCGGCCAGAGTTTTCATGTGAGCCATAGGGACTCCAGAGTAGAGGACCATTCCCTATGCCATGTTGGCAAGGGGTTTCATGTGGTATGATAGGTACACCAGAGTAGTGCACCATTCTCTGAGCCAGATGGGAGAGACCATGTTCTCCGATGAGGAGACTTATTTCAGACTCCATTCTCCAGCGACCGTGGACTCCGACGAGGATTGCACAGCCACGGCTCCTTTTTAGTTCGGTCCTTTTCAGAGATGAAGCAGTTGTCCACATTATTGTGGCGGGCCAGAGTTCTCCGACGAAGAGACTCATTTCCCGTTGCAGTGACTCTGACAGGCGCAGTTCAGAGCACATGCTCTCCGACGCGGAGATTCAGCAGACTCACACTCCAACCCGTTCGTCCTCCTCACCTGCACGTCATGAGAAGCAACGTCCTCGACAGCAGCAGTTGTGCGCGTTGGGTTGATATTGTCCGTAGTGTCCTGTAGCGTTGAGTTGAGTTTATTTCTGTTTGTCCAAGCTGAGCATTGCATGCTACAGCTTGAGGGGGAGTGTTGGAGTATTTGTTATGTACGCCTATTGAGTTGTAGCAGGGTAAATGGATCCTAGAGAAGATCCATTTACCCCATCCAGTGTTTAGTCCCACATCGTCTAGTGGTGGGACTTGGAGGATTTGGAGAGACTATATAAGGAGCCCCAAACCATAGACGGCCATATATCGTCGATATATCGGTATCGATAGGTCACCGATATATCGCCGATATGGACGATATCGGGTATCGACAGGCTAAATCAACTTGCTAGATACGGGATGTCGGCGATATGCGTCGGTATATCGCTGATATATCGACGATATATCGGTATCGACATTGTATCGATATGTTGTCCATATCGATATGTCCTTCCATGCCCCAAACCTCCTGTATCCATTGAGAAAGTCAATAGACAAACACACCCTATTTGAGGGCTTCTCCCGTGGTTTCATCCCACTCCTTACGGAGTAGGGTTCCATGTTAAAATCCCGCGTTCTTCTTGTTTCTTTATCTTTTCCCATGTTTTCGCTTCTGCTTCCTATTTCTTAACAATCTTAGAATGCTCATGGAAGGAGGCCCTCTTCGCATCTTTGCCCTGCTTCTCCACCCAATACCGTCGAGGGTTCGCCGCCTCCCCCTTTGGCAAAAGCAGATCTCTCCCCTGTCCCATCTCTACTTTTTCTTCCTATGTAAGATTTGGAGCAGTTTTCTTGTCTTTGGACTTTGGCTTGAGGAATATATGCCATGTGTGTCCGCATAAAATCATAAGAAACAAGCGCATTTGCTTCACGTTAGTGGTCTCGTCCGACTTTGGGATTGAGCCAAAACTAGGGAGCTTGGAACTACCATCCACCTTGGGCTCCACCTTCCATCTTCTCAAACAACCACATAGGGAAAAGATGGTTAACACCTATATATATATAATATCAATTCTATGTTGTACTAAACACGATCCGGAACAAGCTGGCACTTGCAGACATGCTCCTTACTGTGCGAAATGAGCCTCTTGTCACTTCACAAGTGATGTGAGACCCCAGAGTCTACTAACCAATATGCATCTATATGTGGGCTCACGTAAGGACCAAAATTACGTGAAGATCTTGTTTTCATATGTGAGAAATCTCCCTGTTGAATCTGAGATGCCTCCCTACGGCTATACAAGGTGAAACGTTGCATCAGTGAATCATAGTTCTAGGGATCTAATGTATGTCTTTGTACGGCTATACAAGGTGAAACGTTGCATCAGTGAATCATAGTTCTAGGGATCTAATGTATGTCTTTGATGTGAATGCCTTAGCAGTAGGTGGGCGGTCATGCTTGACCCAACAGTTTGTCTCTAGGTGTCCCTTCATCCCACAGAATGTGCAATGAGTGAAGTCACGACCTCCGCTAGTAGAGCCACGACCGCAACCACAACCTCGAGAGAAGGAAGATTCTAAGCCCCCTCTATCTGAAAATGCTACAAACGTTGAATCCTGGCCCTGGGCATCTACTGCGAAGCCTTGGCATACTGTCATTCTGCTAAGTTTGTTGTATGCTTCCTCTAGCATCAACATAGTGGTAGTAGTAATCATTTGATCTCTAGCTAGCCCATATACATGATCTAAACCTGCGAGAAATATCATCACAGCTATCCTCTTGTTCTGTCTTCGCATCATCAATAACGATTGGCCTAGAAAGCACTCTTCTAGAGGACATCATCCTGTCCCAAATGTAACAAATTATACATCTGAAATAATACACTAGAATTTTGATCATATGTATGTCTCCTTCATAGGCAGACATCTCATATACGATAGAATATTTACATAATCTCGACAGCAATGTGTACTATAACACTAACGATGATCTATGAGCAAACCATAGCATTATCCTCTTCCATGTGAGTTTTGGAGCAATTTTTGTGTCTTTGGACTCTGGCTTGAGGAGTGTGTGCCCCTTGTGTCCGTGCACAATCATAAGAAACAAGCGCGTCACTTCACGTAATTGGTCTCCTCCAACTTTGGCATCAAACGAAAACTAAGGAGCTTAGAACTACCCTCCACTTGGGCTCAGCTCCACCTTCCATCTCAAACAGACACATATCCCAAAGATAGGCAACAAAAAATCTACAGAACATCAATTCTAGGTCACACCAGACATGATCTGAACCAAGCTAGCACTCGCAGACAGGAACCTAATTGGGTGCAGAGTATCCGGGCTGAACAAACACTCGTGGACATGAGTTGTGTATCGGCAGGTGCGGGTCTGCCGGCGCCCGGCGGCAATAGGACAATGAGGCCAGAAGGGCCTGGTCGTGCGAAGTCGCTGGTGCACAAGGCTGGTAGAAGGGGGGTGGGGAGGGGACAGTGGAGGTTGGTCGGATTGTGTCTCGGGCACTAGAGAGTAGAGATCGTTGCTCTGATGCCACGTGGAATGAACAATGAATCTCACATATTATTACTAAGCCATATGCCTCTATATGTGTGTGGATGCGGATGTGTAAAGAACTACAGTAAAAGCAGTACGTTGTACAAATGAGGTAAATACTAAAGTGGAAACACTATAATCATCTTCTCGATCGTATCCTCTAACTATGTCCGCTTAGGTATTTGCAAAAATTCTAATAGATGTTGCCTAGAATCACATGATGGTATGCTTGATGCATTGCCAAGTATAGCAGCCCTTGTTCCATAGCTCAAGTCCTGCAGGACTGGTTAGCTGCTTGTGCTGGTCTATGATATGCTAGCGAACCTAAAATTCAAGCGCTGGTTTTCAACATGCAGACAAAAAGTTTCTCGAGGATATGGGTATCACCAAGGATGACTTCCATGCTATTACTTGGTTCAGCAGCTGGGCAGTGGATGCTACTCACAGTTCTGGTTTATCAATTGTCATCAACGAAGAGGAGCCCTCACGCCCAATGTAAGTACTTCCTTTTCGCTTTCAATGTACAAGATCAAAACTTTTGTGGACCAATGCCGGATGTCGGATCTCTATGTTATAAATTGGGGACGTACCAATACTGCCCCATGTGATTTACCGGCATCAATTTTTTGTGGTGACCTTTTCTTCTTCTTGCTTTTATTACATTTCTACTAGCTAACTATTATATTCCCAGTGATACATACAGTGAAAAGAAACAAACTGAAACGGGAGATAAAGATGTGGATGCAGTAATACGAAACATGAAAGCTGGGGAGGGGGCAAATTTCGGCCTGCTGTGCAAAGAGATAATTGATGTTGGAAGGCTCCTATGGTTGAAGGAACAAGGATTAGATGCACACCTTGTGAAGTATGTCCCGTCTAATATATCTCCTGAAAATCATTTGCTGGTTGCCAATAGTGGTACTAAATTATGAACCATCTCTCCGGATCTTACATCTAAGGTAATATTGTTTGTTTGATTGCAATTCTGAAGACCTTTCTTTTTAGGGGGAAAATCTCCTCATTCATATAACATTTATCTGATGCAGCAGCTGTTAGAGGTTGTCTTTAATGAATACAATACCTATGCCACTTAATTTAACACCGATGACGAGACACTTTCAATGAAGGCCTTGTCTTTTTGTTTCTGGAGATCGACAAAAATCGAGTGCTTATATCAGATTGAACGTCATTCTCAACTACAAGCTGACTTTCAGCAAAAGAAAAACATATATTAACCTTCGCGACCATTGGGTCGGTTGTGGTGGTGGCGTATTTGTGAATTTCTGTTATGGGTAATTTGTTTTATTGGGGCCAACTCTTGGCCACCTATCATCCGAGCATGCGACAAGTGGATCGAACGGATGCTTTTCACAAGCGGCAGAAGTTGTCTTCGACAGAACATTGTGACACTGAGCTGTTGGAAACGAAACAGCAACACACAAGCAGAAATCATTCCAACGAAGAAAACATCTAGAATAAACATAAGATATGATGATGTATGGTGGTTCGGGAATGTGCATATGTCCATTGCTTGCACTAGACTCTTAGTATTCTCAAAATTTGTTGTTAGGGTACAATGAATGGCTGTCTCAATGGCATATTTATGTATCTGACTGAATTTAGCTTGATAAACTGTTTAGGCCATTTGGCTACTAGTTATCTATCGATTCGGATGTGGATATCTTTGAGTATGATCTTGATGTAAACATCCATCTTATACATTCTATTCTTCTTAGATCACACAAGAAGGCCAATATTTTGACCATGTACATTTGTTTATGTATTTTGTTTATTCTTTCTTTCTTCCATTTTCATGTCATTCGCACTAGTTTCCTTCTCGTTTTACTTTTGTGGCTATACTTGGGATGACTAAACCCTAAATTTAATGGGTGCATGACCCGATTTGTTCATATTTTGTTTTGTTTGGTCGCTCTTGATTGTTACCTATACTTAGGATGTCCTTACCCTAAATATGCAGAGATCATCTTATTTCATTTCTATTTGTACATTATTCTAATTGCTCGGTTGTCCCTCAATTTTTTATTTCTTATATATACTTAGGACACTTTATCTGATGTATATGAGGGGACGACTGAGCAAATAGAAGAATGTACAAATGGAAATGAAACAAGATGAGCGTTCAATCCATTTCTCTATTTGACCTTTGATCGATCCAATTTTCTAATTCTTGCTATATGTAGGATATTGATCCTAGATATAGGGGGTGATCGACTTTTATTTATATTACCTATCTATTTTTGGCACGAGTTATGTCTTTCTTTTCGTTCATCTGTCATTATATGGCTGTAGTTCACGATAAGTATGTGGGGGGAGGGGGTGTACTGTCACGGCCTTAATTCCGGATCGTCGTATACTCTCATATCCATATCTGATTAAAAAGTATTAAGCCTTCTCCCACTATAAGTAGGGTCGGCTACATGGATTCTTGCTCAAATCCATGTTGATAGATTCGACTATTTTTTACGCTGACCGTCGACTACTTAACGCAATCATCAATAATTTATCCATGTTGATATTTGTATCTGATTACTCAACTATACTTTATTCAACAATCAAAACTAATATTCAGAAATAAATTGCAATTAAAAATACTAAGAAAGAAGTATTTCAACATTTTTTCATTCACAATAAAGTTTACATGATACATTATCTCACTTTAACTATTTACATGTGCATCAATCGGAAAGGAAATACATAAAAAGATTACCAACTATTTTATAAAGTAATGCTACCGTTGCTGGTTGGATGGCTACTGTCCCTATGATGATTCTTCAATGCTTTTTTCAGAAAACATAGGAGATGGATGAGTTTGTGCTCAATAATGAAAGAAAAGAAACATACTAGGTATGGTATTTAAAAGGTTCAACAATCAAATTATACAGTTGTTTATTTATTCCATTTTTATTGTAATTCCTATCCATTCTAATCCATATCATGGATTAGTCCTCTACCTTCCATGGACCCCGAAGCTGTGTACACTTCGTGATTGGAGATTGCGTTGATCTGGTGAGCTTATGTCGTCGCAGGTCGCCTCAACCAATCCTCCAATACTACCTTATCAACTTCATTTTTGTTTTATTGATCAACGTTCCAAACCCCCAGCTTGACAAACAAGGAAGCACATCATCCTCAAGGTCTCGGTAGCTTAAAACCAGAGGCTAACCTTTAATCACATATACTAACAGCTTTAAATGCATGTTATCGTGACTCCACCACTATCAAACCACTCATGCTTCCACATGGCACAACCCCATCTTCAGTCAGTCACCTCGCTTTATGGCAGTCGAGTACTAAGCGTTGCAAACAATTTATTTCGTGCGCATATCCGGGCAATCGTATACCACATAGGTTTGACCTGTCAATACAGATGTTCTTCTAACAAGCCTACATGTTCCATGCTCAACCTCTAGTATCTACCTCAAGTCATCCTTATCGTAAAAGATAGTTGAGAAATCATAACTGGATCCCATTTATGACATGTCCATAAATCATACCAACTACAATGGTGATTTATTATATCAACTCTATTTTAGCAATTATTTTAAAGTGAATTACGAAGTAAGCATGTAAATGTTCTTCATAAGAAAGAAAATAATTGACATTAGTTTTTATCTCGTTTAACTTGAAAACCCAACAACAAAAGGCAGGATTTGGTTAACTAATTAAATTTTCTCTTGCGTATGCAACACTTTATCATGATTCCTTTTTACAAAAGATGACATATGGCTCCTGAAATGATCGAATTTCACTTTCGTATTAAGAACACAAAAAACGTGCCAAGAGTACGAAGAATGCAGAGAATATATTGTCTTTCGTAGTTTCAGTAGAGCTTCCCCTAGCACGGGGTGATATTTCTAGGAAAATTTTTGGTAGAGTTTCTCCTTATATCAGACCATATTTCCAAAGAAAAATAAAAAGAGTTTCCTTTACAAAATCATCGAGAGGAAAATAGCAACGAAATAGAAAGAATGTAACATAACTGTGATCGATGGAGAATCGGTAGACATGGCGCGTCTTAGGTGAGTGAAGCATGTGATGAATCACATAGTTCACTGACGACCTAGCTGCTCGCATCGAAGTAGGGCATTACATAGATTCCTCCATCAAATATCCATGAAATTGTTAATAAGTGGTAAGTCTCTTGTCAAGGGTGAGTGAGTTATACGAAGAACTCGTATGCTCACTGACGGCCTAGTCGCCCGCATCCGAAGAGAGATATAAATGATTGAAAAGGAAGACAAATCAAAACCATAGCTTAAGTTACTTAATGCTACTTACCTCCTACACGAAACTAACTAGGAGAAGATCGCTTGGTCCTCCTCCTCCTTGTATTTTGGCAACGCTTCTCTAGTACTCCTACCTCCTCTTCCTCCCATCCTGTTGACCTTAGCCCTCTGGGAAGTGGTTAGTGGAATTTGTAGGGAATGAATAGGTAGGGAGAGAGGCTATTTATAGGGTTCATAAAATTGTTAATCCATGGTTTAATTATGGTTAGCAGCCCATGATTTTGGCCAAAGTTTATCCTAAAGTTAGGGCTTAAGTTAGAGCCTTCCAGAAACTTAGAGCTTAAGTTAGCTCCTTTCGAAAACTTAGGGCTTAAGTTAGGTCCGTCTAGAAGCCAAAGCTTAGGTTTAGTTTCTCTTAATTAGTGCTAACTATGATTAACTACGATCGCATCCATCCTTTTGTTATTAGTTCCTAGAAAAAATTCCGTTGATTTGTCCAAACCGGATCTTATGACAGAATCCGAGAGATGGCTAAGTTCAAGGCTTTACACATACATGTGTTATATATATATATATATATATGCTTTAACCATAACTCATACTTCTTGTATTTTCTAGTAAGGCTTAAATTCATGAGTATTTGAGTTTTAAAATTCTTTGCTAAGTGTACATTAATACGTTTTGTAAAGCTATGAATAAAGGTTGAGTTAATGAAGTTAAAATATGAATAAAAGTAACGTAAACAAAAGCCGTAAAATTTTGAGTTTGTAAATAATACTTGTTATAAAATGTGTTTAACATGTATATCAAATCCTTAAGGTAAAATCCTTTATAAAATTGTAAATAAACATGGTAACCTTGCGAATAAAATCCTTTGTAACATAAAATCTGTAAAATGGTATATCAACAAAAATTTAAAAATTGAAAGAAATAAAAGTTATTAAAAAAATAAAATGTTAAAATCCACTAAAAATTATGAAACCAACAAGATCCACATAAAAAGTTAAAATCCTATTTTTTGTATTTTTACTTTATTGCAAATATTTTATACTTCATTAATAAAATAAATAAAAAAACTAAAATACTCTAAAATTATTAAAATAAAAATCAAAACAATAAATCATATGTATAAAGTACATATATTGTATATATATGTGTGTTTATTTATACATGTAAATAAAGACTTAAAGATCTAAAAAAAAGTATAATTATTTGTTTTAACTTATACCTTAATTAAATAAAATACAAAATGGGTGTACTCATGTATAAAAATAAGGAATTAAAAATAAGTTTACATGTACTATATATAGAATATACCTATATTGGAAGGTTTTTACCTAATTTCTCTATTATTTTAGTATCATTTATTTGTGTACCATATACCACCGTGTAGATGATTATTCTATATATTTTTCATATTTTTATTTTAATATCAATTTTTATTTTTATTTTGTTATTTGTATTTATTATATTTAGTCCAAGTTGGTCAATTTTTAACCTAGTCCAACACACCATTTGGGTTAGAACCTTTTGGTGCCTCCTAATAAGGAATGTTGATTGGGACGACCAACATCTTATTCTTCCTTGTGCTTTCTGTTGTGCCCAACGACTGACCCGAACACCTAAGCTAAGTCCGAATCCTCCTCCCATTATTAAGGATGAAAACGGTCAGATACGGAAACAGATATATGTATAATTATATCCTTATCCACTTTAAAATACACATATAAATACGGATACAAATTTCGACAAATGTGAAAAATTGTGTTACCAAATCCTTAAAAATGAATATGAATGTAAAACGGATACGAATTAGATAAAATAAAAACAAGAATTTTCAATAGATTAACTAAAATATACATGTTTGGGATGGTTTACACATAAACAAGATATACCATATAATAATATCACTTATATCAATAATGGTGACAACAATCATAAAATGTTGTTACGCATAATTATAAATAAATCTATTACTATACTTATGTACGAAAATGAATATACGAATATGAATGCGAATATTAGCAAATGCCAAAGTGATATCCATATCCACATTCATTTTAAAATGAATACAAAAAACAAATGTCAAAATATGTATAAAACGAATACGATAGCAGATCAGATACGAATATATTCACATTCATTTTCATCCCTACCTATAACCCGATTACCTCTGCCAACCTCCTAAATCACTCTTATTTGCTCCCAACTTCTTTTCATCCTCGATATGATTCCCAATATCAAACCTTCATCCCATAAGAACACCTCCCATGACTTCAAATCACTCCGAATAAATCAATATTGTTGCATCCATCTCTACTCGGGCGACACTCGGCGAGGGTTCTCCACGGTTGAGCGATGTTTAGTTCAGGTGCAAACCAACTGTGGTTTATGGGAATAGCAGCTAATTCTCCAAGAAAGTGCTGACATGTCGAGGCAACGATCCAAACATCAAGAGATCCATCTCGTCTCTTTCCTGTAGGTAACCACCTCAATCGTTCATCTGAGTCTTTCGATGTTATATGATAAAGCTTTCATCTATAAGTACTCCTCTCCTTTGTTGTTTTAATATTGTTATGCCATTGTGTTATTATGTTTCTTTCTTCTATCTTCTGTAGAATCAATCACACACATCCAATCATATCACTATGTGTTGAGGTCCTCTCGCACACGCCTCCTCGGGACTCCCCGCCGCACCTCTCCACGCGCCGCCTCAGGCCTCCCTGTCATGCCTCTCCACCGTCGTTGAGGGTCCTTCCTCCCGCCGAGGTCCCCTACTCCTGCCGAGGGCCTCCTCCCCACTGCGTCTCTTGGCCGCCGCCTAAGCTCCTCTTCCCTTATCTCTAGGCCCCACCGTTGCCTAGGCCCCCGCCAAGTCTTCTTCTTGATGGGTTTGGTTTCTTGAGTCTACACATGCAACTGAATCTGTGTATGTTAGTGTAGACAAAAGTCTATCTAGTCTACAACTCTAGTCTTCTCTTGTCATCATGTCAGAAAGTAAGGCCGATATTCCCTCCCAGATGCCTTCAAAGGTCCTGCGCCTATTGTGAAGATGGATGGGTCAAACTATGAACTGTAGGCTATGCGGTTCATGAGTATGATGAAGTCTACATGTAAGAAACACATTCTTATCGAGGAAGAGCTCGCTGACAAGACTGAGGTTAATGCCTCATGGGAGGCGAATGATGCATTTGCCAATGTTTGGCTTTCAGGTACATTGGCAATAGAGATCGCCAATGATATACTCCATCAGCCCACCACTAAGGCAATATGGAACACTTTGGCATCCACCTATGCCATAGCCAGAGCCTCTTTGAGCTCCTCAGATTTTCTTATGCTTTCACAAGTAGTAATGGTGCATATATGATAGAATGGATTATGGACTCCAGTGCTTCTCATCATCTTTGTGGAGACAGGGCACAATTGAGGTCCTACAGGACCATACCACCAGGTAGATTGGTTGTCATTGCCAATGACGACCACTTACCAATTACAGGACAGGGGGAGGTGCATCTGATGCCATCTAATGTTTTATATGCCCCTGACTTTCAGATGAATTTACTTTCCATTAGTCAGATTACTAAGGATCTGCATTGTTGGGCCATCTTTGATCCATCTTCTCTTGTGTTTCAAGACATACTTACGGGCGGGGTAATTTGATGTGGCTGTAAGAAGAGGGGACTCTACAGATTGGTCCAACCTCCTCATGTTGGCATTTCCACTATACGTACTAGACCAATATCTCCATATCTGTGGCACCTTCATTTTGGCCACCTTCCTCAGCAGAAGCTATGTCATGTTCTCCCTCAGATTTCCACGAGATCCTCCTTTCAGTGTGAGGCATGCCATCTTGGGAAGCATCATCGTTCCTCCTTTCCATCTCGTCTGAGTCGAAGTAGTTCCTAGTCGTTTGAGCTCCTTTATTTAGATATCTAGGGTTCAATTCGGGTTCATGATCATCAGGGATATTGTTTTTATCTTGTGGCTATTAATGATTTTTCTAGACTTTCATGGGTCTTTCTTATGAAGAATAAGTCTGAGGTCGAATCTGTGATCAAATATTTTATTAATGAAGTAAGGAATCTTTTTTCTTCTAAGGTAAAATATCTTCGCACTGATAATGCAATTCTGCTCCTTACAACATTCTGAGTTTTTAAGATGTCTTGGCATTGTTCATTAGACCTCATATGAACATACTTCACAGCAGAATGGTGTTGCCGAATGCAAACACCGTCACTTACATGAGGTGACCAGAACCTTGTTGATATAGAGTTGTACTCCTCACTCTTACTGGGGCGATGATGTCCTTACTTCATGCTATTTGGTGAACTGCATGCCCTCGTCTGTGTTGGGGGAGAAGATTCCTTTCTTGATTGCGTTTCCCAAGAAGGATCTTTTCTCCCTTACACCTCGTGTGTTTGGATTTGTAGCTTTTATTCATGATGTCTCTCCAGGTTGTGACAAGCTCTCTCCTAGAGCTGTCAAGTGTGTGTTTGTTGGTTACTCTCGTACCCAGAAGGGGTACCGTTGCTTTGATCTGCTAAGGCGGAAGTACTTTGTCAGTGCTGACGTTACTTTCTTCGAGTCTGTTATATATTTTTCTCCTCCAGGTGACAGCCTAGCCCCTTCTGACTCTGATGATGAAATCTACATGCCTCCACCTCCTACTGTTGTTCCTCCACCTCCTTTTACTCCTTCTCTACCACCACCTCCTCTACTGACACCACCACCATCACCATCACCACCACGACCTCTACTACATACTCCTGTGGCTCCATCTCCTACTCTGACTTAGTTTTTGCCACACGTTTTTCCTCGCAGGCCTCGCTCGACTCCCTATGCTCACAGTTCTTGCCCAT
This sequence comes from Ottelia alismoides, assembly GCA_037367405.1. Taxonomy (NCBI): domain Eukaryota; kingdom Viridiplantae; phylum Streptophyta; class Magnoliopsida; order Alismatales; family Hydrocharitaceae; genus Ottelia; species Ottelia alismoides. The sequence goes on from JAZKJV010011102.1 coordinate 80,978, forward strand.
CATCCAGCATGCCTCAGGTATGTATTAAGCACATTGTGTCTACTGATGGCACTACTGAGTTGTCTTTGCAGCAGGATTCCATACAGGATGAGTATATGCCCTCTCAGAGGGGAACTCGCAGATTACAGACTTGGCAGATGATCTTGATGTACTGATTACGTTGCGAAAGCCGAAACGATAATGTGTTACTTATCTTCTTGCAGCCCAGGTTTCCTTGAGCAAGCTGTTAGAGGATTTCAGGAGATTTACCTTGGCACTATCTGCTATGGAGATACCATGGACATACCAGGAGGCTCTAAAGGACAGTCAGTGGAGGTTAGCCATGGAAGAGGAGATGGCTGCGCTACATTCACGTGGTACTTGGAGTCTTGTTTCTGCTCCAGTCGATGCATCTATTGTGGGATGCAAATGGGTGTTCACTGTGAAACACCATGTGGATGGCAGCATGGATCGCTATAAGGTGAGACTTGTAGCACGTGGGTTCACCCGGACTATCAGGTTACTTTCTCTCCAATTGCCAAACATTCTACTCTATGTATTCTACTTTCTGTTGCTGTGATACGAGATTAGCCCCTGTATTAGCTTGAAGTGAAGAATGCCTTCCTCTATGGGGATCTACAGGAGGAGGTTTACATGCAGCTGCTACCTGGGTTTGCTGTTGAGAGGGAGTGTCAGATGGTTTGCAGGCTACATAAGGCTATCTATGGCCTTAAGCAGAATCCAAGAGCATGGTTCCAGAAGCTCTCGAACTTGATTGAGTAGCAGGGGTTTGCGAGATTGACCACCGATCACTCCTTGTTTGTAAAGAGGGCCTAGAGGGGTACTATTATCATTCTTGTTTACGTTGATGATATTATTTTTACAGGGGATGATGAGCAGGGCATTCAGGGTGCCAAGGACTTCCTACGTCAGCAGTTTGTGACCAAGGATCTTGGACATTTATGTTACTTCCTTGGACTGGACTTTGCTAGGAACCAGCGAGGTCTTGTGATGACCCAGAGGAAGTACATTACATATCTTCTTTTAGAGACATGCATGATTGATTGCAAACCTGCCACTATTCCTATTGACCCGAGCATGAAGTTTTATGATGATGATACTAAGGAAGTCGACAAGAGGAGATACAGAGAGCTTGTTGGCAAGCTATTACATGTGACTATTACCAGGCCTGACATATCCTTTGCCGTAAGAAAAGTGAGTCAGTTTATGAAGCAACCCAGACATGCACATATGGATGCAGTCCATATGATTCTGAGATACTTGAAGACGTCACCTAGTACGAGACTTCTTTTCAGCAGAGGCACTTCTCTCTTAGTTACAGCATGTGCAGATGTGGATTATGCTGGGTATCCAAAGTATAGAAAGTCTACATCAGGTTGTGTTCATAGGGAATTCTCTTGTTTCATGGAAGAGTAAGAAGCATACTGTAGTTGCCAGATCAAGTATTGAGTCGGAATATAGGGCCATGGCGTAAGCTAGCATAGAGATGATGTAGGTCAGATCAGTACTTACTGACCTAACTATAGAGGTGCCTCTTCCCATGCACCTCCATTGTGATAATCAGGTTGCTCTTTTCATTGCCAACAACCCAGCCTTTCATGAGAGGATGAAGCACATAGAGGTGGATTGTCACTACACTTGTGACATGATACAGAAAGGTCTTATTGCGACTACACATGTCAGCTCAGGAGATCAGACATTACATGCACTTACAAAGGCCCTAAGCAGAGGACCTTATCAGAGATGTTATTCGAAGATGATTCTGATTGATATCTACGCTCCACCTTGAGGGGGAGTGTTGAGATATTAGTTATCTTTATTACTGTTTTCTTATTTTCTATTTCTTTATTCTACTTCTTGTAATTTGCCCAATAGGTTCCTCTCCTATATAAGAGAAACCTAGGGCCTCTCATAATGAATCAACTCTTTCTATTTTCCCAACACTATGCATTGTACGTCTTCTTCGCACTTATCCTCACCTTCTGAACACCTCATGTCCATTATAGAGTTGAGTTTAATCCCTATCCCCATGCTTTTGCAATCTTCAATCATGAACTCCTATTTATAATAAGATCAATGAGGTTCATTTGAGATTCTAAATGTAATAACCTGATTTGATAATTATGTCTATCGAATGAATCATCTGATAGTCTATGTTGAACTCGTTTGAGATCTAGAGTTTGAGGACCTAAACACTATAAACTATGGACAACTGAGGAGTGACAAGATAAGTTAGATTTGAGGGTTCCATACGATTTCAAATGTTTTAATGACATGCATGTGAGTGATGCTGAAAACATAACTGACCTCAAATTTGTCTGCTCCGATTCGATTCAAATTGAGAGACTATTTTCAACCTGCAAGTCGTGATTTTGACTTGGAGCTCAAGGACTGAATCCTCTGGCCCTAATCCTTGTCATCGGCTATTGAATTCTATTGAAGGGTGAGCTCTATACCATGCGACTCTAGCCCCATTTCGATCACAGTGATTTGAGCGGTTGAACACCATTGACATTGCATGGAGTAGAGAACTGACATAGAGTTGCATGCCATTGTGCTCGATTTCAATGGTCAACATCTGTTAAGATATTTATGTTATCTTGTCCTTTCTCTATATTGTTTATTTCTATTGTCTTGTTTATGTAATTTACCCTTTAGAGATATTCTCCTATATAAGTGAGCTGTAGGGTTAAATACAATACAACCTTTTCTTTTTTCTCAACATGGTATCAGAGCGACGGTCCTACACCAGAGCCTGTGACCTAACCCTAGTCCCTACCCACCAAAACCCTTGCTCCATGCGGCCCATCGCCCTCCATCTACGCGGTTGCCGCCGTCATCCATCCACGCGGCTGCCTCCGTCAGGCATCATCGAGTCCTCTCTTTTCTTGCGACGTAGGTTGCTCCTCACGTTCCTCTTCTCGGTGCGTGAGCTGCATCTAGCACCCCTAGCACGTGCCCTCACAATTCGGCTTCAAGACTAGGTTGTTCCTGCCACCGTCGTGTGAAGAGGGACCTCTCTCGGGATGTATGTCATCGTCCCTGTCATCTCGGCATGTCATCTCATCCTTGGTCTAGGTCCTATTTTGGACCTCTAAGGTGATAAGGATCATCTATAATCATCCCAGGTAACCAAAGACGACTTTAAAGAATGGGAGAGGTTGTGGTATGAGTCTACACCCACAACCATTCTCCTGTATGTCAGTGTAGACGCTGGTATTTCTTGTTGTTGACCCAATCTTGAAGATAGTTGTCATCATGTCCGACAACAAAGCGGAAGTCCCATCCTTGGGTGCCTTCAAAGGTCCAACACCCATTATCAAAATGGATGGAACCAACTATGAACTATAGGCCATGCAGTTCATGAGTTTGATGCAATGTAATGGTAAGAAGCATATCCTCACGATAGAGGAGCCACGTGATAAGACTGGGAAAAATGCCTCATGGGAGGCAGATGATGTGTATGCTCGCATATGGCTATCTGGGACTATATCCACAGAGATAGCTAATGATATATTGAGCCAGCCTATTGCAAAGGCTACGTGGGATATTCTCGTCGTGACATACTCTCCGACGAAGAATGAGTCAAAGATACTACAGCTTCAACACGATATCTTCATATCGAAGCAGAATGATATCCCCCTACACACCCTCTATACATCTTTGAGGGATATGTTTGAAAAGTTACATGGCTACATACCCTTGACTGCTACACTAGAGCAGCTCAAGGCATACAGGGACTCTGTGATGACTAGAGTATTTCTAACAGCTCTGGATCCGGAATATGATGCAGCTCATGTCCAGATCCTCAACGATGCTACCATACCTCCATTGGAGGAGGCGTATCATAGATTGAGTAGACTATCCATATCCTCTGGTAGTACTTTACAGCACCAGACTTCTTCAACTATGGCGGCATCACGTAGTAGAGGTAGCCATACACCATATCGTGGCAGGGGTCGCAACCGCGACAGAGGAGGGGGTGGTCAACCCCGCCAGCTGTGCACATACTGCCACATGACATGCCACTCTGAGGAAACATGCTATTCTAACATGGGTTTCCTGCATCAGCCAGAGTTGCAGAGCAGACACAACAGGCTGAGAGCTCATCACCTGCATCTGATCAGAGATTTGACGAACTTGTAGCACGACTGAGGGAGATTATGCATCGCACTCCTGGATCCACTAGCTCTCCTTCCAGTTCCTCAGAGGTTGCTGCTTCAGCGTCTACGTCTACATCAGGTATAGGATATGCTTATACTAGTTTCTACAGGATCTGTGGTGACAGAGGTCAGTTTAGTGTTTCTCGTCCTACTTAGCCTGGACGATCAGTTGTGATAGCAGATGGAACACATTCCCCCATTACTGGTCAGGAGAGGTGCGGTTGACTTCTACATTGAGGCTTTACAAACTAGTGCAATCTCCTTATGCTGGAGCCTCTTCTTCTTTCTGCACTGGATATATTTCTCCATATATGTGGCATATGCAATTTGGTCATCTTCCTCTGCAAAAGCCGATTCATGTTCTTCCACAGATTTCTCCTCTCTCCACTTTTTAGTGCGAGGCCTACCAACTTGGGAAGCATCGTCGGTCTACTTTCCAGAGTCGTCAGGGTCCAAGTAGTCATAGTCTGTTTGAGTTGCTCTATTTTAATATCTGGGGTCCTAGTCATGTCCCAGATCATCAGGGACACGGATTTTATCTTGTTGCAGTTGATGAGTTTTCTAGATTGTCTTGGATTTTTCTTCTTAAAAACAAGTCTGATGGTGGTCCTGTTATTCAGTCTTTACTAATGAAATAAAGAACATTTTCTCTGCAAAAGTCAAGTACATACGATCTGATAAGTCATCTCTCTCAATTTCTTAGGTCTCATGGTATTGTACATCAAATATCATGTGCATATACTTCCCAACAGAATGGGGTGGCTAAAAGGAAACACTTCCATATTTTGCATGTTACCAGAACTCTTTTGATTCAAAGTCGTACTCCTCACTCCTATTAGGGAGATGCGATTCTAATTGTCTGTTACCTGGTAAATCATATGCCTTCTTTGGTGTTAGGGGAGAAGATCCCGTTCTTGATTGTGTTTTTCGAGACGGATCTTTTCTTGCTTATGCCTCGTGTTTTTGGTTATGTAGCATTTGGTCATTAACTCTCTCCTAGTCTTGACAAGCTCTCTCCCAGAGCTATCAAATGTGTGTTTATTGGGTATTCCAAAACCCAAAAGGGATATCGTTGTTTTGATCCTGTTCGATGAAAGTATTACGTCAGTGCGGATTCACCTTCTTGGATCCATTATGTATTTTTCTCCCACATGTGACATGCTTACTCCTTCATATTATGGGAGAAGAGATCTATATGCCTCCTCCTCCATCATTACCATGTTCTATTTCATCACCGCAACCTATACCTCCACCACCACCGCCGCCTCCACCACCGTCTCATGTTTTCTTTCCACAGGTCTACCAGCGACGACCCCCTGCTCATGCGCCTCCTCCATCATCCAACACACCTGAGGTATGTACTGAACATTTGAGTCCTTCTAATGGCACGGGTGATTTGCATGTAAGGTACAGGATGCGGATACTGTCTCTACTACTCCTACTGAGGATTTAGATATGCCTATTGCACTTCGGAGGGTGAGACGAGCATGCACTATGCACCCTATTCCCATGTTTCCTTGGAGCGTCTTTCTAAGGATTTCAACACTTTGTTGTAGGGTTGTCTACTATAGAGATACCACAATCATATCAGGAGGCACTACATAGTAGTCAATGGCATTTGGCTATGGAAGACGAGATGGCATCTTTACAGTCACGAGGTACGTGATACATGCCCTACTAGGTGTGTATGTTGTTGGAAGCAAGTGGGTATTTACTGTCAAGCATCGGGCTGATGGTACTGTAGACAGATATAAGTCCAGGTTGGTTGTTCATGGGTTCACCCAGACCTATGGTGTGGATTTTCAGGACACCTTTTCTCCTGTAGCATGTCACTCTACCTTGTGGATTCTTATTGTTGTTGTTATGGTATGTGATTGGCCACTTTTCCAATTGGATGTCAAGAATGCTTTCTTGTACGGTGATATGCAGGAAGAGGATTACATGCAGTAGACACCTGGGTTTGCAGCTGAGGGGGAATCTAGTATGGTGTGCCGTCTTCATAAGGCTATATACATCGTTAAGAAGGGTCCGAGGCATGGTTGTAGAAGCTCTCAGAATTGGTTGAACACAAGGGGTTTATCAGATCTACTGTAGATCATACTCTCTTTGTAAAGAGAAACCAGAGAGGTATTGTAGTTGTTTAGTTTATGTTGATGACATTGTTATCACTGACAATGATGAACATGGCATTCAAGAAGCTAAGGATTTCCTTGGACAACAGTTTGTTACCAAGGACCTTGGCACACTTCGTTACTTCCTTGGCATGGAGTTTGCACAAAATCAACAGGGTATGGTTATGACACAAAGGAAGTATGTTACTGATCTTCTATCTGAGACTGGTATGACAGGATGTAGACCATCTACTACCCCGATGGATCTTAATGATGAATCTGAGGAGGTGGACAAGAAACGATACAAAGAGTTGTAGGGAAATTATTATATGTTACTATTACCAGGCCTGATATATCTTTCGTTGTGAGTAGAATAAGTCAATTCATGGAGCAATCCAGGCATGCGCACAAGGATTCAGTATTCATGATCTTGAGATATCGGAAGTCATCTCCAAGAGTTGGGCTTCTGTTTAGAAGAGATATGTCTCTCTCAGTTACAAGGTGTGCATATGCATATTATGTTGGATGTCCTAAGAACAAGAAGTCTACTTCAGGATTCATTGTGTTTGTTGGCAGCTCATTGGTCTCATGGAAGAGTAAGAAACAAACTATTGTTGCACGATCTAGTGCAAAATCAGAATATAAGGCAATGGGCCAAGGTAGTACGGAGATGATGTGGGTCAAATCTGTCTTGACCGGTTTAATGATTGAAGTACATCTTCCTATACATCTCAAATGCGACAATCGGGTTGCCTTGTTCATAGCTAATAATCCAACATTTAATGAAAGGACAAAATAAATTGAGATGGACTGTCATTACACTCGTGATTTGATCCAAAAGGAGCTTATCTCAACATCTTATGTAGCATCAGGAGATCAGATTGCAGACATGTTTACTAAAGCTCTGGCTCGAGGTCCCTTTCATCACCATTGTTCCATGCTGAGCATGATAGATATTTATGCTATAGCTTGAGGGGGAGTTGTAAAGCTTTAAATTTGGTCTCTCTCGGATCCTACATCATAAGATCCGGCTCGTCAAAAGGAAACTAACGGAGTTTGTTTCGTATGAATCGGACTTTGTTTGGAATTATTATGATTTTGGAAGAAAAAGTAGTAAAGAGGTTTAAGAAGTTATTAACCCGTAATGACCGTCATTAAGGCTAATTAAACATGGTTAAAGAAACTAATGATGGATTGGGGATCATTAATGACCATTAATAAATACTAATCAATGGTTAACAATAGTTAAGCGTAAGCCGTGAAGATTAAATCGTGATTAGTAAAAGTTAATCGCGATTAGCGCTAATTAAACGTCATTAGTGAATCTAAAAACTTTTGGAATGTTTTAATTTAAGCCCTAAGTTTGGGATAAGTTTTGTCCAATATCATGGGCCAAAACCATGGACCGCTAACCATAGTAAAGGTCTAAACCATGATTTTCTAACCATAGTTAGCGATTTTCTGAAGCCTATAAATACCCCCCCACCCATTCATTCTCTCGATTTCCACTACCACCACCACCCCAAGGGTTAGGGTTGAGAGGCTGGGAGAAGTAGTGGGAGGCAGGGAAAGAGCGCTAGCAAAGCACTGTCGGGAAAACGATGAGGAGGAATGTATGATCCTCTCTTAGTTTGCTTCGTAAGCTAGGCTTTCGATTCATCCTCTTTTCTTCCAAGCTTTGTTTTTCGATTCGTTTTCTGACCCTACTTAGGTGCGGGTGACTATGCACGTAAGTGAACCTTGTGATTTGTCACACTTTCACTCACTTAAGACGTGCGGTGTCTACCGATTCTCCATTGCTTATGGTTCTATTCTTTCAATTCTGCTTTTATAGTTTTTTTGGTAGAGAAATCTGTGTAATACCCTAATTAGGTGCGTGCGGCTATGCACATCAGTAAACCCTATGATTCATCACACATTTACTCACCAAAGATGCATGGTGTCTACAGATTCTTCATCTCTTGTTGTTTGAGTATATTCTATCAGTTTCATTATTGTTTTCCTCTCGATGATTTTATAGAGGAAACTCTTTCTGTTTTTTTTTTAAAATATGTCCCGATATAAGGGGAAATTCTGTCAAAAGTTTTATAGAAATATGTCTCGATATAAAGGAAAACTCTGCCAAAATATTTCTAGAAATATGTCCCAACATTAGGGGGAACTCTGCTGAAATTTTCCTTGAAATATCACCGTATATGAGGGGAAATTCTGCCGAAATTTTAAGATAAAATATGTTCTTCGTGTTCTTGATATGTTCTTTGTATTCTTCATGTTCTTCGTTTGTTCTTTGCGTTCTTGGCATGTTTTTAGTGTTTTTGATACGAACATAAAATTCAATCGTTTCAGGAGCTGTAAATCATCCTTTTCCGAAAATGAATCACGATAAAGCACTACATACACGAGAGAGAGCTCGATTAGGTAATAAAATCCTTTCTTTTGCTGTTGGGCTTTCATATGAGGTCGTTGAGATTCTTGACTTTATGTTCTTCATTACGAAGAATCCTAATTTGGCTATTTTTGAGAAAGTATGAAAAGTTGCTTTGTGATTTCAACTAAAATAAGGTCTAAGCATCGAAGGGATGCAGTGGCTCGGAAAGTTAGGGTTTGGAAGTTAAAATGAGCATAAATATGAGTTTATAAATATATAAATTAGTTTATTTGTAATTCTATACCCACTATTATGTTTATGCAAATATAAAGCTTAATGGAGGAATTACATCATGGGAACTGATGTATTTTGAGTTAGATCCTGAAAAAAGGATTGTGTCTTACATTAAGAATGACTGGGAGTAGAACTACATGTCGGGCGTGCAACCTGTAGGTTTGTCGGAAGGAACCCATATTGGTTTTGCCCTACTTAGGTGGTATACAATTGCCATGTTATGATAAGTGCACATGAAATGAATGATTTACAATGCGTGGTACCGAGAGCCAATATATTCAAGTTGAATGACGGAAGATGTGGTCGTGCCATGTGGAGGCACGTGTGGTTCAATAGTGACTGGGTCATGATAACATGTATTTAAAGCCGCTAGGTTATGTGATTAATGGTTAGCCTGAGGTTTTAAGCAACTGGGTCCTCGAGGACGGTGTACTCCTTTGTTTCATGCTGAGGGTTTAAGACCCTGATTAATAAAAGAAAAGAAAAATTGTCAAGGTAGTATTGGAGGATTGATTGAGGCGACGTGTGGTAGGATAAGCTCAATAGATCAAAGCAATCTTCATTCCTGCATTATCCACAACTTCGAAGTCCAAGAATGATGGGGTTCCCCTAGACTAATCGCTTATGTGGAATAGAAGGAATATGACTTAAACTAATGAGAATAAATAAAATTTTTTATGCTAAGAACTTTTTGAAAAATTGCACAAGTATTTATTTTTCTCTTCTTCATTACTTAGCACTCGCTAATTGTTATCTTATGATTTATGAAAAAACCAACAAGTGTTGGCGAGCCATCGTAAAGACTTTAATAATCCAGCCAGCTAACATAGTCATCCAACCAGCCACAGTAGCTTTTCTCTGTAAGGTAGTTAGTAATCTTTTTGTGAATTTTCCTTTCAAGCAAATGTATATGTAAATGGTTAGTGGGACAATATATCATGTGAACTTTATTTTGTGAATGTAAAGTGTTTACATACTTTCTTTTGAGTATTTGTATTTGCAGTCTGTTTCTGAATGTTAGTTCTGATTGCTGAATAAATTATTGCTGAGTAACCAGATCCGGATATGGGAGGATCCGAAAGCATGGAATCAGGATTGTGACAGAGTGGTATCAGAGCTCGGTTACTCCAGTAACAACACTTTGGGGCAGTTGCTGTATAGGAGACGCTCCTTGTGAGCCACGACCTCTGCCATGTCTTCCTCCGTGTGTTGCTCCATTGCTTGAGGTGGATGTTATATTGTTCATTGGGGTTGGTTTAAAACCCGAACCTCTCAACTTTGGATAGTCTTTCTTGATGTGACCTTCTTGATGACAGTAATAACACACATGTGCTCCTGTTTGAGCTGAAGACCCAGCCACAAAGGCACTTGCTCCTGCTGTTAAGTCACGAGGATATAGTGGAGGTCTAGAGAAACTTCTTCTTCCAGATAATTCCTGACTCTAAGTCTGTGGTGATCTTATATTAGACCCAACTGGATGATAATGATTGTCTCTTCGATTATAATTCGCCTTACATTTGGATGGTCCACCAGTAAAGTGAAAGCTTCTTCTTTGGCGGTTTTCATCCCTCTACATCTCAATATGAAACGAGATGTTCATGGTTTCATCTACAGTGGTGGCTCTAAAATCTGCAAGCTTCTCTCTCAAATCTCCCTGAAGACTGCTAACAAATTTGGTAAGACACTATTGTGGTGAAGCTTCTATAGCTGGGGAGTAACGTAGCAGCTCCGTAAAGTGAATATGATAATCTCGTACATTCTTGGATCCTTGGTTCAAAGAGGCCAACTCCCTCCTTTTCAATTCATCCCAATGGGAGGGACAGAAGTGAGCTCAGAACCTTTTTTCAAAAACATCCCATGGAACATGATCTACTAATTTCTAGGAAATGGATCTCCACATCGTCTTGCATAGTCTGCTAGGGAGTAATCAGCAAAGTGCACCCAAGTGTCTACCGGTACGTGCATTATTCTCAACATCTTGATGACATCATCAAGCCATAGTTCTGCCTTAGCAGGTTTCTCTATGCCTTTAAATTGAGGAATCTTCCCCTTTCGATAATTTTCTAGTAATGTTTGGTATCTAAGAAGGGCCTTCTCCATTGCTCCTTCAGCTAGGGTAAGAGCAAACTCAGTTGAAGGATGGTAATTAGATTCTTCCTCAAAAAATGGATATAATATTCAATCCTAGCATCCACATGTCTAGATGCCTCAGGTCTCTCAGCTTGTGCATTGAGCTTCTCCTCTAACGCTTGTTGATTTTACCCCATTTCTTGCAGCATTGTCATCGTAGCCGCTAATTATCTGGACATGTCTTGGTCTGCCATGATCCTTTGACGAATCAAGGCCAAAGGTCAAATCCTATACGTCTTAGCATGATGTACATAAGAGACAATGATTTGTGAATGATATTGCAGTCAATTATTAAGATCAAAGGATCTTAAGACCACCTTAGTTTCTGAATACCTCTCATAGTTAGATCGCTCAGAAGGAACCATTGTTTCATGCTTGATATCTACATAAAAATTTTAAGATTGACAACTAAGTTTTTAAGGACCTCCTCGTCATATTTCATGAAGATTAGTAGATCATTTGAAAATTAGATATTCATAATCATGGTTTTCATAGATGGAATTAAAAATATCCACGATCTTACCTTGCTCAGCAAACTTGGACTCCATGGAGTCGAGGACCATCAAAGTGGTTCTAGCTTGCCTATTCCTAATGCCAGCTCAATGTAATTACTGAAGAACTAGCCTAAAATTCAGGCACGGTCGTACGAGGTATCATTACTATTCATGACTTTTCAGTACATGCCTTATTTTATTATGGTGCTTCGTATTCATTTATTGCTCAATGGTTAGTACCCACTTTGAGTAAGATACCAGTAGAAATACAATAGTCCCATCTGATCAAGGGACGAGGAGGAAAAGTATTTATAATCCGAGAAATCCTAGATAATTGTATAGTACTGATAGCGGGTCATCAGTTACTTGTTTCATTAATACTAATCGAAATGGAGGACTTTGATCTTATCCTGGGGAGGACTGATTAGAAAGGCATCACGCATGTCTTGACTGTTTTCAGAAGACAGTAACGTTTCACCTTCCTAACTCGATAGAGTTCCAGTTCATTAGAAAGACATCCAATGATAATGTCAAATACATCTCTACTTTGAAGGCACAATAGTTGTTAGAGCAAGGGTGCCAAGGTTATTTAGCCTATGTAACCACTACATCATGGTCAGATAGAATGATGGAAGATGTACCTATAGTGTGCGAGTTTTCTGATGTATTTCTAGAGGAATTACCTGTATTACCACCTGAGCGAGAGATTGAATTTGAAATCTCTCTCGTACATGATACTCACCCTATCTCTATCCCTCCATATAGGATGGCACCAGCCGAGTTACGAGAGTTAAAGGTACAATTGCAAAAACTATTAGATAAAGGATTCATTCGTCCTAGTACTTCACCATGGGGTGCACCTGTCTTATTTGTCAAAAAAAGGATGGTCAATGCGGTTTGCATTGACTATAGACAACTAAATAAGAAAAACATAAAGAACAAGTATCCTCTGCTAAGAATAGATGATCTCTTTGATCAGTTACGAGGTTCAATTGTGTATTCCAAGATTGACTTAAGATCTGGATACCATCAGTTGAAGATTAAAGATGCGGATATCCCCAAGACAACCTTTGAAACTAAATATAGACATTATGAATTCTTAGTTATGCCTTTTGGACTAACAAATTCCCTGACATCCTTCATGGATATCATGAATAGAGTTATAAGGAGTTCTTAGATCACTTTGCAGTAGTCTTTATTGTTGATGTGCTTATTTACTCCAAGGATAAGTATCTGCATGAATACTATCTCAGGCAGGCACTTGACACTCTAAGGAAGAACAAACTGTATGCTAAATATAGCAAATGTGACTTCTGGCTATCTGAAGTATCTTTCATAGGCCATGTTATTTTTGGGGAAGGTATATCAGTTGATCATATAAAGATTAATGTAATGATGAGTTGGGAACACCCGAAGTCTGTCACAGAAATACAATCTTTTCTGGGATTAGCTGGATATTATAGAAGATTTGTGAAGGACTTTTCATGAATAGCATTGCCAATGACTATGCTGACTCAGAAGGAAGTTCCATTCATATGGTCCGATGCATGAGAAACTAGTTTCCAAACATTGAATAGATGCCTAACATCTGCATCCATCCTTACTCTACCCTTCGGGAGTGAAGGGTTTACAATGTACACTGACACATTTAAAGGACTTGGGGCAGTTCTTATGCAACATGGTAAGGTAGTTGCGTATGCATCATGACAAATCAAGACATACGAGAAGAACTGCCCAACATATGACCTTGAATTAGCTGCCATAGTTTTTGCTTTAAAGATATGTAGACACTACCTCTATGCTATTACTTTTGAAATCTTTACCGATCATAAAAGATTGAAATATCTGTTTGATCAGAAGGAGCTCAATATGATACAGAGACGGTGACAGAGTTGTTGAAAGGCTATGATTGCAGTATCTCCTACCACCCTGATAAGGGGAACATCGTAGCAGATTCCCTTAGTAGAAGAACTTATTTACCTGGGTTGGTGAGTGCTATCCAATTCTGGAGTTTACTATCAACGTTAAGTGAATGGAAACCATTTGATAGTAGTGCCGATACTATAACTATTCCTCACCGATACAAACCAGAGATCTGGGATAGAATAAAGAAAGGACAGGAGGATGATCCAGTCCTTAAAAACTTGAGACAACAACTTGAGAAGAATGATATAGAGGGATTCCAGATACAAGATTGGTTACTATATAATCATCACAGAGCTTGTGTACCAGACACGCCTGAACTGAGGAAGGACATCTTACGTGAAGCGCATTGTTCTAGATTATCTATGCATCCAGGAATTATGAAGATGTATAAGGATCTTAATTCATACTTTTGATGGCCGGGAATGAAGAAAGATGTTGTTGTGTTTGTGAATCATGTTTCACTTGTCAACATGTAAAAGCTTCACTCCAAAAGCCACCAGGATTGTTACAACCCCTCCCCCATACCTGAGTGGAAATGGGAAAGCATTTCCATAAACTTCATTACTGGCTTACCTCAGACGACTGGTGGCAAAGATAGTATATGGGTTATAATAGATTGTCTGACCAAGGTAGCATACTTTATTCCAATAAGTTTATCTTTCACTTCAGATCAACTTGTTGAGTTATATATTACACATGTGATCCACCTCCATGGTATTCCAAAGGAAGTAGTTTCCGATCGAGATTCACGATTCACCTCACACTATTGGGAGAATTCATGAAAGCCTTAGGCACATAACTATGCTTGAGCACAACATATCATCCACAAACAGATGGTCAATCAGAACGTACTATTCAAACTTTAGAGGATATATTGCGAGCATTTGGCTTAGAATGGAAAGGATCTTGGTTGAAACATTTACCTCTTACAGAATTCACATATAACAATAGTTACCATACAAGTATTGGCATGGCATCATTTGAAGCACTTTATGGACGTAGGTTTACTACTCATTTGTGTTGGCAAGAGGTCGGGATAAAGAACCTTTATAATTCAGATAGACTGCAAGAGACACGGGAAGCTGTAGAGCTTGCTCGAAAAAGACTATTGACTGCTTAAAGTCGCCAAAAAAGCTATAGTAATAGCAGGCGAAGAGACCTTGAGTTTGAGGTAGGTGACTTTGTATTTCTAAAAGTATCGCCTATGAGGGGAGTTCAGAGGTTTGGTTCGCATGGGAAGTTAACACCCAGGTTCTTGGTTCCCTTTGAAATTATTCAACGGATTGGAAAAGTTGCATATAGACTTGCACTTCCTCCACATCTATCAGCAATACATGATGTTTTTCATTTATCAAATCTGAGAAAGTATATTAAGGATCCTGAGTATAAGATAAGCTATGATAATCTGCATACTGAACCAGACTTGACATACCTAGAAATACATGTGCAAATACTTGACAGGGATATCAAGAAGTTGAGGAACAAAGAGGTATCTCTAATTGAAGTGTTGTGGCGTAATCAAGAGTTTGAAGAAGTCACATGGGAACTGAGGTAGAAGTGAGAGAAAATACATGTACTTGTTTGAATGATAACACTATGTATTGTGTATATCTTCATTAAATGAAATGACGCTCATTCTCTTTAAGGTTGTTATGGTTTCAATCCTCTTTAAGGTCGTTATGCTTGCTTTTCTAGTCTTGAAGATGAGACTTCCTTTAAGGTTGTTATAATTGTAAAGCCTTAAATTTGGTCTCTCTGGGGTCCTATATCATAAGATCTGGCTCGTCAAGAGGAAACTAACGGAATTTGTTCCGTATGAATCAGACTTCGTTTGGAATTGTTATGATTTTTGGAAGAAAGAGTAGTAAAGATGTTTAAGACGTCATACCCGTAATGACCATCATTAGGACTAATTAAACATGGCCAAAGAAACTAATAATAGATTAGGGATCATTAATGACCGTTAGCAAATACTAATCAATGGTTAGCAAAAGTTAAGCTAAACTGCAAAGGTTAAATCGTGATTAGTAAAAGTTAATCGTGATTAACGCTAATTAAACATCATTAGTGAATCTAGAAACTTTTGGATTGTTCCAACTTAAGGCCTAAGTTTGGGATAAGTTTTGGCTAAAATCATGGGTCAAAACCATGGGCCGCTAACCGCGGTTAAGGTATAAACTATGATTTTCTAATCATAGTTAGCGTTTTCTGAAGCCTATAAATACCCCCACCCATACATTTTATACGATTTCCATTACCACCACCACCCCAGGGATAGGGTTGAGAGGTTGGGAGAAGGAGTGGGAGGCGAGGAAAGAGCGCTAGCGAAGCACTACCGAGAGAACGAGGAGGACGAAGGTATGATCCTCTCTTAGTTTGCTTCGTAAGCTAGGCTTTTTATTCATCCTCTTTTCTTCCAAGCTTTGTTTTCTATTCATCTTTGTTTCCGATTCATTTTCTATTGTGGTTCAAGGAGAAATCTGTGTAACACCCTACTTAGGTGTGGGCGGCTATGTACGTTAGTGAACCCTGTGATTCATCACACTTTCACTCATCTAAGACGTGTGGTGTCTACCGATTCTCTATCGCTTATGGTTCTATTCTTTTATTTATGCTTTTATAGTTGTTTTGATGGAGAAATCTATTTAATAGCCTACTTAGGTGTGAGCACTATGCACGTCAGTGAACCCTGTGATGCGTCACACATTCGCTCACCTAATATGTGGTGTCTACCGATTCTTCATCTCTTGTTGTTTGAGTATATTCTTTCAGTTTCGTTATTATTTTCCTCTCGATGATATTATAGAGGAAACTCTTTCCATTTTTCTTTTAAAATATGTCTCGATATAATGGGAAACTCTGTCGAATTTTTTATAGAAATATATCTTGATATAAGGAGAAACTCTGCTGAAATTTTTCTAGAAATGTGTCCCGATATAAGGGGAAACTCTGCTGAAATTTTCCTAGAAATATCATCGTATATAAGGAGAAGTTCTACGAAAATTTTAAGAGAAAATATGTTATTCGCGTTCTTCGTGTATTCTTCGTGTTTTTCGTTCCTTGTTCGCATTCTTGGCATATTTTTAGTGTTTTTTAATACGAACATGAAATTCGATCGTTTCAGGAGATGTAAATCATCCTTTTCTGAAAACGAATCATGATAAAGTACTACATACGCGCGAGAGAAAGAGTTCGATTAGATAACAGAATCCTTCCTTTTGTTGTTGGGTTTTCATATGAGATCGTTGAGATTCCTGACTTTATGTTCTTCGTTACGAAGAACCCTAATTTGGCTATTTTTGAGAAAGTATGAAATTTTGCTTTGTGATTTCAACTAAAATAAGGTCTAAGCATCGAATAGATGCAGTGGTTCGGAAAGTTTGGATTTAGAAGTTAAAATGAGCATAAATATGAGTTTATAAATATATAAATTAATTTATGTGTAAGTCTATACTCAGTATTATGTTTATGCAAATATAAAACTTAACGGAGGAATTACATCATGGGAATTGATGTGTTTTGAGTTGTATCCTGAAAAAAGGATTGTGTCTTACGTTAAGAATGGTTGGGAGTAGAACTACAGGTCGGGCATGCAACCTGTAGGTTTGTCGGAAGGAACCCGTATGGGTTTTGTCCTACTTAGGTGGTACACGGTTGCCTTGTTATGATAAGTGCGCTTGAAATGAATGATTTGCAACGCGTGATAGCGAGAGCCAATATATTCGGGTTGAACGACGGAAGATGTAGTCGTGTCATGTGGAGGCATGGGTGATTCAGTAGTGGCCGGGACACAATAACATGTATTTAAAGCCACCAGGTTATGTGATTAATGGTTAGCCTGAGGTTTTAATCAACCGGGTCCTCGAGGATAGTGTGCTCCTTTGTTTTCAGGCTGAGGGTTTGAGATCCTAATTAATAAAATAAAAGGAAAATTGTTAGGATAGTATTGGAGTATTGGTTGAGGCAACGTGCGACAGCGTAAGCTCACCAGATCAACGCAATTTCCAATCCCGAAGTATCTACAGCTTTGGAGTACAAGAATGGTGGGGTTCCCCTGGACTATTCTCTGATGTGGAATGAAAGGAATGTGACTTAAACTAATTAGAATAAATGAAATTTTTTGTGCTAACAACTTTTTGAAAAATTACATAATTGTTTACTTTTCTCTTCTTCGTTACTTAGCACTCGCTAATTATTATCCTATGATTTATGGAAAACCCAATAGATGTCGGTGAACCATCGTAAGGACTTTAATAATCCAGCCAGCTAACATAGTTATCCAACAAACCACAATAGCTTTTCTCTGTAAGGTAGTTAGTAATCTTTTTGTGTATTTTTCTTTCAAGCTGATGTACATGTAAATGGTTAAGTGGGACAATGTATCATGTGGACTTTATTTTGTGAATGGAAAAGTGTTGAAATACTTTCTTCTGAGTACTCGTATTTGTAGTCTGTTTCTGAATGTTAGTTGTGATTGCTGAATGAATTATTGTTGAGTAACCAGATCCGGATATGGGTGGATCCGACGGCCAGGAATCGGGATCGTGACCGGAGTTTTAAGATATTTATGTTATTTTGTCATTTCTCTATATTGTTTATTTCTGTTGTCATGTTTATGTAATTTACCCTTAGAGCTTTTCTCTTATATAAGAGGGCTCTAGGGTTAGACAGAATACAACCTTTTCTTTTCTCTCAACATCTTAACATGGCGAGCGGATCCTCTGCAACTGCAAAGGACTGTTGTAAAACCCTTGGCCGCTAGAACTGCTCTTCGAATGGTTCGCACAAAATCGGTGCTTTTTGTGGGCCCTTATCATAGGAATTCATATAAAACACTTGATCAAGATCGAATGGCTGATGCTTGATCTCAATTTACAGCAGTCCTCTGCAGTACTGTAGAGGATCTGCTCTTACTAACATGATTGTCCAATCAAATAAATGGTGATTGTGCATCAAGTCTCGCGATTCTTCGGAGAACAATACACATGGTCTTGCTGAATCAGTAGGCCGCATGGTATGATCCGCGTGCATCTGTTTTTTTACAAACACTATCCTTTTCTTTTTCTTTTCTATGAATTTGTCCTTGCATGGCTATTGAGATAGCACGTGATCTTGTATACGTGACTACTTTTGGTATTTTCTGCATCCTCGTTCTTCATTGAAATTGTCGATGCCTGTTTGATGTCTTTGTAATTACATTTTGTCCCCTTCACTTTGGACTAATTAGTAACATGAGCAGATAATGAAAATGGATTGAAATTGTTTTTCAAAATCTCATTTATGAAATGTGTATCATCATTACCAAAGGACGGGGTGATGGAAAAATGCATCCCAACACTCACCAAGACCTTATTTTGATAATGCCATACACAACTTGATATACACTTGCATATTGTATCTTTACAACTTGTAGGATGACTAAAGATCGAATTTGAACCTCAAGAGCCAATACAAAAAGATCAGCTTCTCTCTATTCATTTTGTCATATTATTGTACTTGTAATCAAGCGTATACATGAAGATGCATGCGCATATATCTTACAGTTACACAATTTTTTTATATTTGTAATCAACGTAAGCAACTTGATTAATCAACTTTTGCTATTATCTATGACATAATTTATCATTCTTGTGACATGATCGATATATATTGATGGATCAACTATTTTCATTGATCGATCAACTTTTCATTTTTTTTTCAAATTTAAAGAAGCCTTCAGTGTTAAAAAAATGATTAGTCAACACTCGTGACCTGATCGATGAAAAGCAATGTGTTACTCGATCACCTTGTATGACCGACTAAACACGTGTAATTTTTGCAATATATTTTTAATGTTGTATTTTTATTTTAGACTCCAACAGGGATCCAACATCAATATGACTCTACAATTGTTTTATTCTCTCTTGGAATAGGCCTCTTTCTCTCAACATAAAAAATAGCTCACTGTTAGAAATGCGCATGGGTAGGGCCCTTACGGGTCATGCAGGGCTCATGCCCAAGCCCTCTAACATAATGGCCTTTGGGCTGGTGATGAATCTGCGATTCGTCATCTTTATTCATTTATTTTAGCTTAAAATCCCTTATAAAACACATGCATATAACACTAACTCCATATTCTTACTAACTTGCATTTGTATGTAAATATTGTACACTTCTTACTAATTTTAATCTAAAATAAATAAATAAATAAATAAATAAAGGAAAAATAAAGAAAATAAAATAAAAAAGGAAGACTGTATACAAACTGACCCAAACCCCGAGAGAAGGTCAAGAATTGACCTGATCGACCAGGAATAAAGTAGGGGAAGATAGGGTCCTTAAGCAGAATAAAAAAAATGTGTATGTTGTTGTAAATGCTTCTCACTTATTTTGTGTATATATGTATAAAACTAACACTAATTTATTTCTGTCTTAATTGACCTCAAATCAAATAACTTTCAAAATCAAAGTTGTAAATAAAAATGTGTCCTAATTAATAAAAAAATTGCACAATTAAATCATGTATAAAATACAAGTAGCCACACTTGGAAAAAGCCACTAAGCACTAATTGAAAGATCAATTACGGCTCCATATGAACTCAAATTAAACCAATCTCACTTCCATTGGATTTTAAATTAAATTATCTTTAAAATGGATGTGTTTCATAATTTTTGGAGTCACAAGTAAAAAGTTGGTTTTTCGGGGTGGTTTGTGCAATTTTCCCATATGTTTTGTAAATATTGTATTTGTATATATTTGCAGATTATTCTTACTAATTATTTAAAATAATAATAATAATATTAAAACAAAAAAGCTAATTTCCTCATTTATCCTTGTATATAATGCCATATATGTATATAGTATATGTATATAGTTGTTATTTCTAATTAACCTCCATAAAAAATAAAAAAATAACATTTTTTAATTCAAAAATAAAGTGACAAAAATTCAGAAAAATTAGATAATTTTGTAAATAGTTTTATCTCTTTATCTTTATCTCATTTCAATTTCTGTATCCATCTTATCTCTTTATCCAAAAAGCTAAAAATTCAAAATTTCATCTCCATTATCTTTTTTATTTATATGGCTCATTCTCCCTCATTCCAACTTGATCAATCTTTAGAGAGAGGAGCCTGATCTTCGAGAGAAAATTTCATCGAGAAAAGTTGCCTAGTCTCCAAGCCGTCCAGTGACAGCGAGTCGGCTTGTCGAGGCAATCACGTTCATTTTCGCTCCTAAGGTGATGTCCACATTTTTCTTATTTTCATCTAGGTTAATCGTAGTTTCTTCCATCACATTTTTTAATTCCATCGTCATTTTATTTTTCTAGATCCTAAAAAAATCCATCTCGATTTGATCTCTTTCGATTCCGAATTTTCATCTCACTTCTCTCGATCTCCCCGCGTTCTATTCTATCGTCCACAATCTCTCAACTCCGACCGCGTACGGTGGCCAGAGATCGGATTCGAATCTCTCATTTTTGTCGAATCCCCATTCATATTCCGATTTGTAAATAAATAAAAAAAATAATTGTTTATATTTCTCTAACGTTTGTTTTGCAGGACCATTAATAAAATAAATAAATAATAAAAACTATAGAAAAATCTTTATCCTATTTGTTTTTCTTCTTAATTCCTATTTTTCGGATTTACAAAAAAATCTTTTATTAATGTTTACATTACAATAATTTTTTTTAAAAAAAATATATTCTCGCAACCAGCGCGCTGCCACTGGCTGCGTATCGCCCGTCCTCCGCCAAGGGCGGCAGCGTCGCCCACAGTCGCTGAGTTCACCGCCCAACGTAGCACCCCCATGCCTGGCGACGCCGACCTCACCACGACTGCGCCCATCCAGCGCGCGGAACCCGGCTGCGCCCCTCCTCCAGATCCCCGTACGAAACCCCCACCGCCCGCGCAAGGCCGTGTCGTTCTCCTTCGACCCGCCGCTGCCACATAGCCCGACCGCCCGCCTCCGCCTGTCCAGCACCGCCGCGCGCACGTGGGGAGAAGGGGCGGCGGCGGCCCTGCCTCTTTCCTCTAGCCCCTCTATCAAGAAACGAAGAAGGGACCCCCCTAGGGTTCTTGTGGAAATAAAAAATTCTTTTGGCAAACTTACAGTTGTGCCCCAGAGTTTTACGAAAATTGCGAATAAGCCCCTTCCAGACTCAAGCACATGCCAAGCACGTGATACAGTGGTAAAATTGTGCACTCTCTCTTATTATTTATTTTTATTATTTATTTGATGCAAAGATAGAACTTATTTACATATTAGTCCCTGAACTGCAGAACAAAAACTTATGTGATCTTTTTGAATGAAATAAATGTTATTTGTAATCTAAAAGTCTTGCAAAAATCGTTCTACGCTCCTGATGTGATTATCTTCTTAGCATAAAATTTTCACTGCATTTTGCCTTCATTTATATTATTAAAAATAAAAAACAGTGTTATTTTGTGTTCCTGAAATTCAAAAATTTGTAAAAATTCAAATATTTTTCCAAAAAATCCAAAAAATAGGGTAGTTTTATTTCATTGTCTTTTAATTTCTGACTAATTTTCACGCATTAATTATTCATAAAACCCAAATAAATTGAAAAACATCAAAAATCTTATAAAAATCATAAAGAATTCTACAAAAATCTAAAAATTGTGATTTTAGTTCCTGTTTGTAGATAATTGCTTCTACTTTCTCTTAAAAATAATTGTTAGGAGTATTTGTACTTAAAATATTTTTAAGTTGCAAATTACTCCAGGCTGTGCATATTTTCACATTTTCTCACTGTTTGATTTTTGGAAAAATACAAAAACATCTGAAAATTCCACAAAAATTCTCAAATATATTTCAAAACTTTTGAAACCCAAAAATATTTTATTTGCATTTTTCTGATATTTTTTATTAATTGAAAAATTACAAAAAGAGTTGGTGTGCGTATTTTTGATCTTGTGAATATTACTTCGTGTTATTTTTTTTTTGAAAATTAAAAAAATTACATAATCAAAATTACTAAAAATTTGAAAATCAGAAAATTTAAAAATTTAAAAAAAAATAAAAAGATAAAAAATAAAAAGATAAAAAATTACAAAAACCAAGGATGGTTGTCCTTTAAGATTCCTGTTTTCTCTTAATTGATTTTCTATTAATTGAATAACCCTTGGGATTTGTAGCCTCCCTGAGTTCGACCCTTCCCGCTATACAGGTTAATAAGTAGCAAAGCAAAAATTAAAAAAGTATTTTTTATTTGTCACGGGATTTTGGGGATAGCAACGACTCATTTACCATTAGAATTTCCGATCCACAAATTTTCATGTCAACAAAATGGCGTCGTTGCTGGGGAGGCACGGCGTGGGTAGTTAGATTTCTCTTTTGACCTGCTATTCTTGGTTGTATATATCTGTTTAAAATTTGCCACATTATTCCATTGTTAATATCCATTGCATTCATTTCATCATTTTCTCATATTTGATAATTGTGTTTCTTACACATTCTCTTTTCTTTTTCTTGTGAGAGTCCGCAGAGTGAATGAGGCGATCCTAGGAGAGCCGAAGAACCCAAGCGATGAGGAGGCGGCTTGATTCTTCACCAAGCCGAAGGATAACGTGTGAAGAGGAGAAGAAGAATTGAAAGAGAAGAAAAATAGGGGGGGAGAGAGAGAGTTTATCTTTTCTACCATTCGAACTCTGTAAACAGACATTCATTTGTTGCGGGGTCTGTTTCGCCAAGTGCCGGTGCACTTGGGGGACCTCACCGGTTTTGTTTTCATCGCTTTATTTTTCTTTGTTTTCCGCGGATTTCGTGAGCCACCTATTGATTGCTTTAATTAATTTTCTTGAGCCAGGTAATTAATTAGGTCCAAACACCCTAAACAAGAATTTCTGTGCCTATAGAGTAGAGCGTAATTTGGACTTAGTCAAATTAACTTGTTCTTGTCTGTTGATAGAAGTCATCATCTAGGACGGTTCACTTGCATCATATAGGCTAGTTTATTTTTCTGTATTTAAATTCTGCGCGGATCACTTGCATGTAAAGTGCCGGCAACAATGTACGCATTTCTAACCCCTACATGCATCATCGTTTTTAATCGCGCATTGGCATTTCCGATCTCCTTCCTTGTTTTCACTCACATAAGTTAAAAAAGAAAATTGGACACTCGATAGGTGATTCTTTGAAAATATTTTAACCAAGTGATAACTGCTTAAAATTTGGGACTGCTAAAGAAAACTCGACCCTAAAATAAACACAAGGAAAAATCATTGTTTTGGGGAGAGTAACCCCTCATTGTATTCGTTTTAACTTTCTCGCGTACACACTAAGGTTAGTGCCCAAATCCCATAAATCAACCTAAGTGTTTGTACAACTTTGTGATTATCACCTAACTCTAAAACAGACAAGATTAAGAGACAGATCCTTCACGGTCTTCATATTGCGTTGAGTTGGTGAACTAGGGGTTTGTATTGTGTTTGATTGCTTGTGTGCATATAGATCCTGCTGTGCATTTGCGCCTTTTTCTCCATATCTTTTGACTTGACCCTAGTGCCCTCTCATCTTTTGTTTTGAACATGGTTGACTGGAGTTATTTTAATCTGATCTTCGCAGATACCTCGTACCCTCCAGTTGATCCACCTGATTTTTGTGCATATCCACCTAACCCATTATTTCAGGAGTCGGAGGACTTTGATTTTCACCCACCCTCATTCAACCCACCCGATCCTGGGATTTTGGAGTCACCTTTCATGTTGTCCACACTTGAGACATTGAACCAGATGATGGAGCATATGAATTCAAGGATTTCCAATCTATTTAACATAAATGAGATCCAGAATACTGCTCCACTATTTGAGGATATTGATTCACTTGAGGATAATTATGAGAGCTTGAAATCACTCAAAATACAAAAAAAGGAAAAATTTCAAAAAATCAAAAATAATTTGGGAGACACGTTGTTGATTCATTTTGTGAGGAGAGTACCCAAAAGGCCGATCATTTACCCGCACAGCCATGTCCCAACCTTGATCCTGAGGATTCCACTGTACAGACTGCTCTTGGAAATCCTCATGTAAATGCTGATTATGACCTCCTCCCGTGTATGGATAAGGTCCAAAAATTCAAAAAATGTTGACTAAACCCGAAGTGGTGGCCACCCTTCATGATATCATTAAAGCCTCACTTCAACAGGCCATGACAGATTTATCTACTCCTCAACACAAGAAGAGAAAGCGAAGGAGAAGATCTAAGCGTCACATCTTGACCATGACCACTGCCTACGCCATCTCTCACCATTTGTATTTGAAGAAAGGAAACACGACCACACCTCTTATGAGTTGCTCCATATCTGACTATTCTTGTGATAACACTCTCCTTGATGGCGGTTCGTCAATCAATATAATACCCTTCTATATGGTACAGTCTATACATCTTGGGCCTCTCAAGAAAACCATGATGATAGTTCAATTTGTTGATGGATCTATCAAGAGGCTAAAGGGTATTCTAGAAAACGATGTTATTCTTATTCAGGGCATGAATTTCACTTCAGATTTTGTTGTAATGCCCATGGAGACCTCCACCCCTGTGGAGCACCCTCCAATCATCTTGGGACGGCCTTTCCTCTCCTCTGCGGGGGCCATTATTGATTATGGTTCAGGAGAGATTCGCTTCCGTTCTGATGTAGGGAGCGATGTGTTAATCACTACACCCACTACCATCTAGAGACCCACATCCCATGAGAGCTCTCCTGTGTTAGGCAATCTCAAGGAAGTTGACCTCGATGATAATATCAGAGATTCTTGTTATATGTTGAATGATAATGAAACCCAATAATTCCTCTTCAAGGAGGAAGACTCATAAAGCACAGACCTTGAAGTTCCCCCTTATGGTATGTGGCGATGCATTGATGACATCCGCGGAATTTACACGATAGATACCCTAGAGCGGAGGGCAGGCTCTGAGACTAGACAGGACGGACATGATTTGTCTACTTTCATTGATAAATCCGTTCCTATTCACCCTGATTCAGATGAGACCGATCAGGCCAAATTTGATTTGATTGCTTTTATAAAGGAATTTGGGCCTTTTGATAAAGATGATGATCCGGTAGAGGCTCGTCAGGCTGAAATTGATTCTACTTTTTCTGATAATGATTTCGAGCCATTTTACTTTGATGTTTGCGAGACTTACCAAGCAGGACATGACCACACTACTTCTAATAATTGGTTTAGTCCTGCACAATCTGATACTGCTGAGGATACATTCTTGGTCGATCCTACTCAGTTCATGTCTAATGATGACCCAATATCGACCTACACCTTGTCAAATCCATACCTCAGCGGTCCCACAAGAAGGTTTGTTTTCGACCTTCTTGACCTTTGTACATCCACTCCTCTTGTATATCCTTTCGTTTCACTCTTTCTTCTCCCGTTTTATCATTCACCCCTTGTCCATGTGTATATATGTTATACTTAGAATGTGCTTTATCCTAAGTATAGGGGGTGAAGGATTTGTGTTGTTCATATTCGTCCTGTTTATCACCCTTTTTGTTGTTGCCTATACTTAGGGATACTCTACCCTAAGTATCGGGGGGGGGTGATGTTGTTCATATCTTTGTATTTTTGAGTTTGTACATTCTCTTCATCAGTTTTCCCCTTTGTACATTCTACTATACTTAGGATTACTTGATCCTAAGTATAGGGGGATCACCAACTTCTCTTCTGTTTATCTTTTCTTTGGGTCATTGTAGCATAGGAGTCTTTTCACCTTTCTATACTTAGCACGAGTTATGTCTTCCTTTGTCGGTCTCTGATCACTATGAGGACATAGTTCGAGCAAAGTATAGGGGGGTGTCGTATATATTGTATATATACTTTAGACATAACTCATACTTTAAAATACATTTATTTGGGGGGTTATGTGTACAATTTTGTAAAATCCACGTGTGTTGAAAAAACACAACGACAAAACAAAAAAGAAAAAAAAGTCAAAAAAATAACAAAAACACACCAAAAAAACAAACAAACAAACAAAACAAAACAAAAAAATCTCTTGTATATAGTTGTATATATTTTACTAACCCATTTCCCTTTAAAAACTACAAAACCAAAAATCTATAAAAAAATTTGCATAATTCAAAAAAAAAACTTTTCTTTCGCATCTGCATTTTCCTCAAAAAAATCCATAAAAAGTTCAAAAAAAATGTTCTTTTCACATGTGCATCATTTCTTTAAAAAAAAGACTTTGCATTGTTCATATTTTGCATTTGCATGTGCATCTTTCAGGATAGTACTGACATTTAAACTATGTCTGAAATAAAATTGATGAATGGAGCTTAGATGGACCTTAATCCACCTAATTCTTAGAGGAACTTCACCGAGAAATAGTATTTTAGAAGCTTCAGGTCGTTGACTTAATTCTTTGAGTTCCACATGAGAATGTGCAGCGTTTGACTCTTAGTGTCTAACCTGGTCTCTTCATTCTGGGTACAACTCTCGAATAGGGAATTGATTTGTACTCCTGCACTATGCACTTAGCTCAACTCAGACGGGATGTTGGAAGACTGTGTGAGTTTCTTTTCTGGTAGCGTGGAAATCCAAAGACCGGAGTACGGGTTGAAATAAAGCTTCGGAAAAGGGATGGACGACTGGGCACAATTTTTTCTAAGACCCCAAAACATGGACGGAAAAAAAAGATTCTGTATCCGTAGGGGCACAATAATATCCAAGAAGAACCGTCAAAAATCCAAATACAAAGAAGCCACTACCAAATAAATATCTAACCAAAAAGGTCCAAGCTTCAAGAAAACCTGCAGATCTTGGTGGAGACTCGGCTACACTGGTCAGCTTCACAAGGAGAGGTGACTACACTGGACACCCTCCAGTTCTGTTCTCTTTCTTCTAACTTCTCCCCCAAATCGATTGTGAACACAACGCAACAGACCTTAGAAAGGAATACCTGACTTCCCGAGGATGAGTTACTGGAGGGAGATTTGCATGGTAGTCTAACATTTTTGATGGGAAGAGCTAAAACCTTTCACACACATGAGTCGATTGTTCAATATTCATAGGGTATGCTTTGGGAAGAGGATTGATCTAAGATGACTTCTGAGCTGAAACTGTGACAATGATGTGTAGAACTTGAATGCTGTCGATTTTAAAATTCTAACTCTCACAGAAGTTCCGACACAATAATAATCCAAAGGTCCGACAAAGCTCCAAACTACGATTTTATGAAGATAAGTTTAATACTCAATATCCTCCTACTTTCTTTATTTTCCCTTTCTTTTTCTTCACTTATTCTTTCAAATAAGTGTTCGCTAAGGGACTAGCAAAGGTAAAGTATAAGGGGATGATGAATCTGTGATTCGTCATCTTTATTCATTTATTTTAGCTTAAAATCCCTTATAAAACACCCGCATATAACACTAACTCCATATTCTTACTAAATTGCATCTGTGTGTAAATATTGTCCACTTCTTACTAATTTTAATCTAAAATAAATAAAGAAAGAAAGAAAGGAAAAATAAAGAAAATAAAATAAAAAAGGAAGACAGTATACAGACTGACCCAAACCCCGAGTGAAGGTCAAGACCTGACCTGATCGACCAGGAATAAAGTAGGGGGAGATAGGGTCCTTAAGCAGAATCAAAAAAATGTGTGTGTGTTGTTGTAAATACTTCTCACTTATCTTATGTATATCTGTATAAAACTAATACTAATTTATTTGTGCCTTAAATGACCTCAAATCAAATAACTGTCAAAATCAAAGTTGTAAATAAAAATGTGTCCTAATTAATAAAAATAATTGCACAACCAAAATCATGTACAAAATAAAAGTAGCCACACTTGGAAAAACCACTAAGAACTAATTGAAAAATCAATTCCGGCTCCATGTGATCTCAAATTAAACCAATCTCACTTCCATTGGATTCTAAATTAAATTATCTTTAAAATGGCTGAGATTTCATAATTTTTGGAGTCACGAGTAAAAAGTTAGTTTTACGGGGTGGTTTGTGTAATTTTCCCATGTTTTTTTGAATATTGTATTTGTCTATTTGTAAATTATTCTTACTAATTATTTAAAATAAAAATAAAATAACAAAAAAACTATTTTCCTCATTTATCCTCGTATATAATGTCATATATGTATATAGTATATGTATATAGATGCTATTTTAAATTAACCACCATAAAAATAAAAAAATAACATTTTTTAATTCAAATAAATAAAGTGACAAAAATTCAAAAAATTAGATAAGTTTGTAAATAGTTTTATCTCTTTATCTTTATCTCATTTAAATATGTGCATCCATCTTATCTCTTTATCCAAAAAGCCAAAAATTCAAAATTTCATCTCCATTATCTTTTTTATTTATATGGCTCCTTCTCCCTCATTCCAACTTATCAATCTTTAGAGAGAGGAGCCGATTTCGAGAGAAAATTTCCTCGAGAAAAGTTGCCTACTCTCCAAGCCGTTCGGTGACAGCGAGTCCGCCTTGTCGAGGCGATCACGGTTCATTTCCTCTCCTAAGGTGAGATCCACATTTTTCTTATTTTCATCTAGGTTAATCGTAGTTTCTTTCATCGCATTTTTAATTCCATCGCCATTTTGTTTTTGTAGATCATAAAAGAAATCCATCTCGATTTGATCCGTCTCCGATTCCGAATTTTCATCTCACTTCTCTCGATCTCCCCGAGTGTCCACAATCTCTCAATTCCGACCGCGTACGGTGGCTGGAGATCAAATTCAAATATCTCATTTCCGCCGAATCCCCGTTCATATTTCGATTTGTAAATAAAAAAAATAAAAATATTTGTTTCTATTTCTCTAATGTTTGTTTTGCAGGATCATTAATAAAAATATATATAATAAAAAATATAAAAAATCTTAATCCTACTTGTTTTTCTTCTTAATTCCTATTTTTCGGGTTTACAAAAAAAATATTATTTTATAATTGTTTACATTATAAAAAAATTTAAAAAAACAAAAATATATTCTCGCAGCCAGCGTGCTGCCACCGGCAGCGTATCTCCCGTCCTCCGCCAAGGGCGGCAGCGCCACCCACAGCCGTTGAGTACACCGCCGAGCACGGCACCCCCGCGCCTGGCGGCGCCGCCAACAGCTAAGAGCCCCCGCGCCCATCGAGCTCCTCCCCCTGTAGCCCTCTACTCCTCCAGATCGCGTGACCCTCGGCCGCACTACAGCTGGCCGTCGCTGTGACTCCTGCTCCTCCGCCCTCGAGCGGCGGCGACGCCGACCTCGCCACGACTGCCCCCCTCCCGCACGCAGAAACCCCCGCCACTCCAGCAGTGTTGCTCGGCCGTGCCCCTCCTCCAGAACCCTGCGCGAAACCCCCGCCCCCCGCGCAAGTCCGTGTCGTTCTCCATCGTCTCGTCGCTGCCACACAGCCCGTCCGCCCGCATTCGTCTGTCCAGCACCGTTGTGCGCGTTTGGGGTGAAGGGGCGGCGGTGGCCCTGCCTCTTTCCTCTAGCCCCTCTATCAAGAAATGAAGGGACCTCCTAGGGTTCTTGTGGAAATAAAAAAAAATCTTTTGGCAAACTTAGATTTGCGCCCCAAAGTTTTACGAAAATTGTAAATAAGCCCCTGCCAGTCTCAAGCACATGGCAAGCACGTGATACAGTGGTAAAATTGCGCACTCTCTCTTGTGATTTATTTTTATTATTTATTTGATGCAAAGATGGAATTTATTTACATTTTAGTCCCTGAACTGCAGAACAGAAACTTATGCGCTCTATTTGAATGAAATAAATGTTATTTGTGATCTAAAAATCTTGCGAAAATCGTGCTATGCTCCTGATGCGATTATCTTCTTAACATAAAATTTTCATTGCATTTTGCCTTCATTTATTATTATTAAAAAATAAAAAACAGTGTCATTTCATCTTCCTAGAATTCAAAAGTTCGTAAAAATTCAAATATTATTCCAAAAATTCCAAAAAAATAGGGTAGTTTTATTTCATTGTCTTTTAATTTATGACCAATTGTTATGCATTAATTATTCATAAAACCCACAAAAATTGGAAAACATCAAAAATCTTATAAAAATCATAAAAACTTCTACAAAATCCAAAAATCGTGATTTCAGTTCCTGTTTGTAGATAATTGCTTAGTTTATCTTAAAAATAATTGTCAGGAGTATTGGGCACTTAAAATTTTTTAAGTTGAAATTACTCCAGGCTGTGCATATTTTCACATTTTCTCACTGTTTTATTTTTGGAAAAAAATACAAAAACATCTGAAAA
The DNA here is from genome assembly GCA_037367405.1 of Ottelia alismoides. Classification (NCBI taxonomy): domain Eukaryota; kingdom Viridiplantae; phylum Streptophyta; class Magnoliopsida; order Alismatales; family Hydrocharitaceae; genus Ottelia; species Ottelia alismoides. The sequence continues at coordinate 111,688 of JAZKJV010011102.1, forward strand.
TTCCACAAAAACTTTCGAAACCCAAAAATATTTTCTTTGCATTTTTCTGAGTATTTTTTATTAATTTCAAAATTACAAAAAGAGTTGGTGTGCGTATTTTTGATCTTGTGAATATTACTTCATGTTATTTTTTGAAAATTAAAAAAATTGGAAAATCAAAATCACTAAAAATTTGAAAATCAGAAAATAAAAAAATAAAAAAGATAAAAAAGATAAAAAAATCACAAAAACCAAGGATAGTTGTCCTTTGAGATTCCTGTTTTCTCTTAATTGATTTTCTATTAATTGAATAACCCTTGGGATTTGTAGCATCCCTGAGTTCAACTCTGTCCGCTATACAAGTTAATAAGTAGCGAAGTAAAAATAAAAAAATTTTGTTTGTCACGGGATTTTGGGGGATAGCAACGACTCATTTACCATTAAAATTTCCGATCCACAAATATTCGTGTCAACAGCTGGACCGTTGTCCAAAAAATCTAAGTCCAACCTAAGCACATGCCCTACCTAAAACCAATCGGTCGGGCTTGGCCTAGGCTAGAACCCAAACCAATAATTCTTCAAGTTCCTCATTCATTAGCAATACCATTAGCGCATACTTTTTAGTTGATTTTTAGAAAGGATTAAGTCTCGGTATTCTCATATTTTATTTTATTAGAATTTTAGTAGAGTGTTATACATTACACTTTTAATTTGTTATACGAAAGACGTCACGAACTAGAGGTTCATTCAACATGGTATAATATGATCATTATTAACTAAGTACTTAAAATTAGGTGAAGAATAGATAAAAAAACGTGATTTTCCTAAGAGAATAAAAAACATATTTCACTCAACATATAATTTATCTTCTTTTCTCAATGTTATATAGTATACTGAGCTACCAGGCTAGGTTAGGCTTGGGCCAACCTCGGTCGAAGCCTGACCCTGAAGGTCATATGAGACTAAATTATGGCCTAATCCCAGACCATTTTAGTTTTGGGTTTTGGCCATGTTGGGATAAGAGGACTGAGTTTCGGGCTGGGCTGGACCGACCCAGCCCAATGCTCATCCCTACTCACTATGTATATCATGTATGTCAAGAAATAATTTTGGCATTCTAAACCTTGAGGGCGAAAATTACTTGTACATCTCCATGTCAAGCTATCCTCATGTCTCAATCACCCTCAGAGCTTCAATCTCTCTACAACTTGTTTCTTAAGATGATTCAACTCCAACTATGCATGGTTTATCTATACACACTGTCTTTGTTTAAGTTCTGATCTTATTGTTGTGGTGCTTGTTATTGATACATATATCCATGTAGCATAGAAGATTTGTGGCTTGATATGAATAAAAAATTTGCATTTGTTTCCTAAGGAAGATCCATTTTTGTAAGAACTTGATATTTGATCTCAGTTTTTTATTGACTTGGTTTTAGATCCAAGTATTGCATATACCTCGATATTAGGAACTTTGGTACGTGATCCAAAGTAGAATCCTATGATGTTTAATCCAGCATGTGTACTGTTGTAAGAAACTTTGGTGTGTGATCCAAAGCATTAAAATCTTTGGAAAAGTACATATACAAGTAGTTGAGTAATATGTAACTCGCTATAGTTGACAAGTTAATCGCACGAGCGATCATGATTCATGAGTCAAAGGCTTAACTCGTGATTTTCACTCAGTTGGATTTCCATGTTAACATTCATCGTGCAAGTGGTTGATTATATGCTTTGATTTCTGTAATCATTTGTGCTTGTTGTTTAGTTAATTTTTTTCTTTCCATTATCTACAATATCTTATATCCACCTCCCTCCAGTGGTATCCTGATCTTACATGTATCCGCATAAATATACTAGTAAAAGTTTGACATTTAGATTTTTAGAAAGTCTAAACCTTACCAACCTGTGGACATTGTATTCGAGGCAAAATGTCTAGGGAAACTTTTGTCCGAGAAGATGTAAGATGCAGGTTTATTATATATCCGTAGTATTGATGCTCGTGGTCCATTTAGTACTACAACTCGTAATGGACATCAATATTACGTGACATTTTGATTATCATTCACAATACAATTTCATCTTCCTATTATGTCTAAAAGTCAAAATTATTTAAAACATTCAAATCTTTTATGGCTTTGGTTGAGATACAATCATGAATGAATGATGAGTACCTATTGTTGATCGCGAAAATTTCGGAGGACGGAAATTTTAATGATAATTAAGTCGTTGCTTTCCCAAAAATCCCGTGACAAACAAAATTTTTTTTGCTACTTATTAACCTGTATAGCGGACATGGTCGAACTCAGGGAGGCTACAAATCCCGAGGGTTATTCAGTTAATCAAAGATCAATTAAGAGAAAACATGAATCTCAAAGGATAACTATCCTTGGTTTTGTGATTTTTTATCTTTTTTTATTTTTCCTTTCTAATTTTTTTTATATTTTCTGATTTTCAATTTTTTAGTGACTTTGATTTTTGCTATTTTTTTAAAGTAACACAAACTAATATTCACAAGATCAAAACTACACACACCAACTCTTTTGTAATTTTTCAATTTGTCAAAAAATGCTCAAAAGAATCCAGAGAAAATATTTTTGGGTTTTGAAAGCTTTGAAATGTTTTTGGCAATTTTTGTGGAATTTTCAGATGTTTTTCTATTTTTCTAAAAATCAAATAGTGAGAAAATGCGACAATGTGCACAACATGGAGTAATTTGCAACTTAAAAATAGTTTAAGTACCCAAAACTCCTGACAATTATTTTTAAGACAAACTAGAGGGCAATTATCTACAAACAACTGAAATCACTATTTTTGGATTTTTGTAGACTTTTCTGTGATTTTTATAAGGTTTTTTATGTTTTTCAATTTATTTAGTGTTTTATAAATAATTAATGCATGAAAATTAGACATAAATTAAAAGACAATGAAATAAAACTACCCTATTTTTTTGGAATTTTCAGAGTTATTTTCAAATTTTTATGAATTTTTGAATTTCAAGAAGACAAAATGGCATTATTTTTGATTTTTTAATAATAATAAATGAAATTAAAATGCAATGAAAAATTTGTGCTAAGAAGATAATCACATCAGCAACATAGCATAAATTTTGCAAGATTTTTAGAGCACAAATAACATTTATTTCATTCAAATAGAGCACGCAAGTTTTTTGTTCTGCAGTTCAGGAACTACAATGTAAATAAGTTCTGTATTTGCATCAAATAAATAATAAAAA